>CM077150.1:162704798-162886533 GCA_039583875.1 Platanthera guangdongensis
CTTACTGACTTCATGGTGGTAGCTCACCCTGCGATTATACTTAGCCAAAGTGAAGTGGATCATAGGCACTTTCCAATCCTTCTCTATCCGACACGTGCCCAGGGAAGAAAACGAACAGGTCGACCAACTAGAAAAGCACGGTCCCCAGGTGGGGGGTACCATCACCGACCTATTCCACCCCTCCATCCAAGAGGGGGAGCTCATGGAGATTGATTAACAGACTTCATGGATGGACCCAGTTGTAACTTTCCTTTCCATGGGAGAGTATCCAGAGGGGGTGGATAAGAAGAATCTAAGGCACAAGTCAGCGTACTAGCTCCTCCAGGATGGGCAGCTGTACAGGAAGACACTCTCGGGGATGTTGGCTCGTTGCGTGGCTGAGGGGGAGGTACAAAGAATCTTGGAGGAAGTCCACTCCGGAGAGTGTGGGAGCCACTCCGGGAGTCGGACCCTAGAAGGGAGGATTTTCAGGCAGGGGTACTTCTGGCCCACCCTGGGCCATGATGCAACGGAGTTCATAAGAAAGTGCCACAAATGCCAGCTGTTTGCCCCCCTCGAGCTACAGCCGGCCCAGCAACTCAAAAGTATCACGACCCCCTGACCCTTCGCCATTTAGGGAATGGATTTGGTTGGGCCGTTCCACCAGGCCAGTTGGCATAGGAGGTTCCTCCTAGTAATGATCGATTACTTCTCCAAGTGGTTGGAAGTGAAGGTGCTGGCCAAGGTTACCTCCCAGGTTATCAGGAACTTTGTTTGGTGGGAGATCATCTGCCGCCATGGGCTGCCCCAGGCCATTGTCATGGACAACAGGCCCCAGTTCGCCAGCGCTGAGTTCAGCAGTTTTTGCGAGCAGCTTGGAATCGACCTCAGGTTCGCCTCGGTCCATCACCCCAAGAGCAACGAGCAGGTGGAGGCCACAATCAAGATCATTGTCAACCTCCTGAAAAAGAAAGTGGAAAATCTGAAGGGAAGCTGGGTGGAGCAGCTCCCCGCGGTTCTTTGGGCCCTGAGGACCATCCCAACACAGCTACCGGAGAGACCCCCTTCAAACTCTCTCATGGGTGCGAGGCAGTGCTCCCAGTGGAATTCGAAGTTCAGACACCTCGAGTTGTTGAGGCCAAGGAAGGCAGGGTAGAGTGGCAAGCTGAGAATGAGGAGGAGCTGCGGCTCTCCCTTGACATGTTTGAAGAACTGCGGGATCTTTCCGCCCTCCGGCAGGAAGAGGTGAAGAGACGGATGACCAAGTACTTCGACAAGCATGTCAGAGTCAAACAATTTGTGGAGGGGGACTTAGTACTGAGGAAGGTGGATGCAGCAGGGAGATCGGTAACTGTGGGGAAGCTCAACCCCAGCTGGGAAGGCCCATTTATTGTAAAGAGGCGTTGAGATCAGGGGGGTATCGGCTCCAAAATGTGGAGGGCGAGCCCCTAAGTCTCACCTGGAGTGGTGACGACTTAAAACGCTTTTTCCCTTGAAGCTTGTAAGTTGAGCCTTGATTTTTAATGAAAATTCTTTAATATGCCAATATTGTCGCTATGAGTTCGCATGAAGAAGTGAAGTGAATTTGGACCCCGAGCAGATCCCGCTGTCAGGCTCTCACCTAGCTGGAAGGGCTGGAAGTCACTCGGTGTCATCCTTGGGCCTTGAGCAGATCCTGCAGTCAGGCTCTCACCTATCTGGCAGGGCTGGAAGTCACTCGATGGTATTAGTAGTGGACCCCGAGCAGATCCCGCTGTCAGGCTCTCACCTAGATGGCAGGGCTGGAAGTCACTCGGTGTCATCCTTGGGCCTCGAGAAGATCCCGTTGTCAGGCTATCACCTAGCCGGCAGGGCTGGAAGTCACTCGATGGTATTAATAGTGGACCCCGAGCAGATCTCGTTGTCAGGCTCCCACCTAGCTGGCAGGGCTAGTAGTCACTCGGTGTCATCCTTGGGCCTCGAGTAGTTCCCGCTGTCAGGCTCTCACCTAGTTGGCATGGCTGGAAGTCACTCGATGGTATTAGTAGTGGACACCAAGCAGATCCCGCTGTCAGGCTCTCACCTAGCTGGCATGGCTAGAAGTCACTCGGTGTCATCCTTGGGCCTCGAGCACATCTCGCTGTCAGGCTCTCACCTAGCTGGCAGGGCTGGAAGTCACTCGATGGTATTAGTAGTGGACCCCGAGCAGATCCCGCTGTCAGGCTCTCACCTAGCTGGCAGGGCTGGAAGTCACTCGGTATCGTCCTTGGGCCTCGAGTAGAGCCCGCTGTCAGGCTCTTACCTAGCTGGCAGGGTTGGAAGTCACTCTATGGTATTAGTAGTGGACCCCGAGCAGATCCCGCTGTCAGACTCTCACCTAGTTGGCAGGGCTGGAAGTCACTCGGTGTCATCCTTGGGCCTCGACCAGATCCCGCTATCAGGCTCTCACCTAGCTGGCAGGGCTGGAAGTCACTCGATGGTATTAGTAGTGGACCCCGAGCAGATCCCGCTGTCAGGCTCTCACCTAGATGGCAGGGCTGGAAGTCACTCGGTGTCATCCTTGGGCCACGAGCAGATCCCGCTGTCTGGATCTCACCTACCTAGCAGGGCTGGAAGTCACTCGATGGAATTGGTAGTGGACCCCGAGCACATCCCGCTGTCAGGCTCTCACCTAGTTGGCAGGGCTGGAAGTCACTCGGTGTCATCCTCGGGCCACGAGCAGATACCGCTGTCAGACTCTCACCAAGCTGACGGGCTGAAGGTCACCCAAAGAAGTCCTCCCCCCCAGGTAGTGCCTAACAAACCTGGCCCTTCCAAGAGAGGAGAGCTCGGCATGGGCGAGTTCGAGCTCGCTGCCCCAGCTCGGGCTCGGCAGAAGAACGACAAGCTAGAGCCTTGGACCACACCAAGAGGAGGTGGGTACCGTCGGGCCACCTCGTCCCCCCACTATGTTTTACTCAGGAAAATTTAGGAAAGTTGGTCTCACATCGATAAGATGGCGGACAGCTCGCGAGCAAGCTGGGGCGAGTCTTGAGAATTGGCAAGCCAGGCCCTGGGACCTCGCCAAGGGGAGGCCGATCCCGCCGAAAGTCCCCGCCCCCGCTTTATTTTACTTGGGAAAATTCAGTTTTATTTTTGATTAAGAAGGCCAAGGACAGCTCACGAGTGAGCTGCGGCGAAGCCCTGGGAATTGCCGAACACTCAAGATACTCTCTCGCGGGCGCGTACTAATGACTATCCTACTTGGTACCTGTCTATGCGAGGTCTCCTGGGGAAGTACTCGCGGATATGCAGAACACAACAAAAAGAAAACAAAAATAAATGACACGGGACACCTCTTGCTGGAAGAGGGTTGGAAGAAGGCCGCCTCATCTCGGCAGGCCGCCGCTGCCGCCTTTTCGCGAGCAAGGGGGTCCGGGTGCGATCCCGGGTCCGCAAACGGCGGGTTCGAGGGAATCAACCGCTCCCCTGCAAGGAAAAACTTGGAAAAAAGTTAGAAGATTTTCAACAAGCAATACGGTGAGCTTGGCAGTCTGGCGAGTTCGGCAATGTGGAGAGAATAATACCTTCGCCGGGTAGAACGGGGAGGAGCGCATCGAGGCCCCTTCGCAAGAAGGCGACCTCGAAATCCTTGTGGAGGAAGTATTTATGGAGCTCGGCATCATTGCCAAATACGGCCGGCGGGCGGTAGACCTCCTCGCCTTTTTGCTGCGGCGAGTACGGGATGTTGCCGAGATCGCCCTTGATAAAGGCGATACTGGTCATCCAGTTGTGGTGCTTGTTCGCGATCTCGCGAACTTTGATCAGCGAGCCGCCGAAGTAAGAGACCCCATCCGGTGTCGCCTTTTAAGAGAAGAGCTTCCTGAACACTGTTTGGTTGAACTCTATCCTCTCTCGCCGGAGGTAGCTCGCGAACGCTACCATCATGGCGATGGCGTTGGAGTTCAGCTGCGCGGGTACCGCGCCGTAGTAATTTAGAATTTGCTAGACCTCCGGCCAGAGGGGTAGGCGCAACCCCACCTCAAAATGAGAAATGGGGAGGGCGAGCTCGTGGTCGTATAAGGTGTTGATGGCCTCCCCCTGCCTCGGTCGGCACGCCTTGAAGTCCGGCGGCACGTACTCCGTCTCGAACTCCGCGAACTCCTCCTCGCTAGTATGCCCCTCGAAGAAGCAGTAGTCGGTGAAGTGCTGGGCGCACTTGCTGCGGCCATCAACGTCGGGATTAGTCTTGCCCATGCTCGTGAAAGAAGACGAGGTTCGAGTAAGAAGAAGAAAGAAGTGCAGAGAGAGAGAAAGAAATAAAAGCACAGTACGGGGGTTGGTGGGGGGGGGGGGTATTTATAGAAAAATAAATCTGGGGTCAGGCTGTCCAATCGGCTCAGCTTGACGCCCCAGCTCGCCACCCCAACTCGCCACCCCAGCACGCCGACTTCGGCGCGTCCCAACCAAGGCTAAGTCAAACATCGCAATATATTATTTGAATAACACATGTCCAAGAATATTCTAAAATTACTTATTACAGAGACCAAGTTCATGAATAAAAAAGCGGGGCGCGCGAGCAGGGGGAGCATCAGGAGGCGAGTACCGGTCGGCTCGGCAAAGGAGCCGCCCTCTTATCTACCCCGGTCTCGGGCTCCCGCCCCCCAGACTGTCGCGTGTGGAGAAGCTCGCGGATCCTCCCGAATTCCTCTACGCCACTGAGAGGCCATCGTCTATCTCTTCCAGAAGCCGCGAAGGAAACATCAGCTCGCTAGCCTGGCCGCCTCGCACCTCGTCGGCAAGACGCGCGTAGTCGTGTTGTAGCGTCTCGTTGACCCCCTGCACCTCACGCAGCCCGCACACCAGCTTCTTGAGAAGCTCAACCTCCCTCCTCGTCAGCTCGCCTTGATCCACTTCGAGGCCCAGGTAAGAGTTCAGCGCTCTCAGGGAGGGGAGTGGAGAGTAGTGGGCTGCCCGCGAAGACTCCTCGGCAGCGGATTGGCTGGGTGGAAATGTGGAGTCAAACGTCAGCAAAAAGAGGAATGCAGGAAAAGCTCATGGGGCAAGAATCCAAGCAAAATTGACCTGACGAGCTCGGCAACTCGAAGGAAATGTGGGGAGGGATGAACCTCAGATCCTTCCCGCGACCTGGGTCGCGAGTCCCCAGTGAGAGAAGCTCGAATCCCGCGGTCGGGATGGTCCCCAGACCCGCCCCCGCAGCCACGTCATTTCGCTGAGGAGAGGGGGGCGCACCGGCGAGCTCGGTCTCTGCGAGCTCAACCCCAAGGTCCCAAAGGGAGGGGAAGGCTCCTGGTGGCGGTTTTTCGGAGTCATGAACCACGAGTCCCCGAGAGTGGTCTTGGCTCGCTGGGTGGCGTCTTGCGGCGCTGTGTCTTCTGCATCATCAGGGCGGCGGTATGGCCAGTCGCAGACCTCGACGACATTCCTCCCTCTTTCAGAGGCAGGCAGAGTGGAGGTGCCGGTCTCGTGCTCCAAGGTGGCCCTCAGGTCATTGTAGATGGGCTCGACCGCGTGGTGGAACAGTTTCATCTTCTTGGAGCTGGGCTCGGCAGAGCCACCCTGTGGCACAGTGGCATGGACCTCCGTCAGGAACGCTACGCGAGCTGCAGAAGCTTGGCGAGCTCGGTCTAGATGCTCTTGAATCTCCTTGGGGAGCGGCATCTTAGCACGGTTAGAGCAAAGGGAATGGCAAGAGTCAGGCAGGTAAGCATGTGCATATATATAGCCGCAGGTGGGCCCCACCCGAAGATTCCCTCCAGCCCACCGCGCACTCGCCAAACACTTGGGGTTGGATGTTTCTTTCCGAGCTTTGCCAAGCTCAAAAAGAGCGGGGATTATGTACAACCTCGTGTCTAGCGAGTGAGGTCGCCAAGAACCACACCAGGCGATCTAGATCGTCCAAGCAACAGGCAAGCCCCGCAAAGGACTGAAGATTGTGGGCGAGCTTGGCAAGGAGATGTCGAACCCGAGCTCGGCATTCGTCGACCGCGAGCTCGGTATTCGCCGAGCTAGACCAGAATCGTCAAGCTCAGGTCAACTGATGGCGACCAATGGATGTGCGAGCTCACCGTCCCAGCTCGCTCCCTCGCAGAGGAGCTCGGCAACAGCACGCGAGCAGGAACTACCGAGGTGGCCAGGCTCCCCAACTCGCCCAGATATACGAGGTACTTTTTACTATTTTTCCCCCGTTGATCTGCACATAGCCCTTCAAAACAGCGGAGTTTGGATGTTGGCAGACCCGACCAAGGGTTTTTTGGTAATTTCAGGTCAGTTCAGTTTGGTTATTGGCAGTTCAGATTCTAAAAGCTATAAATAGGACCCTAGGGGTACCTCAGAAAGCAGGCTTCATGTGCTCTCCTGCTCCAGTTTTCAAGTTCTTTCTGAGGGTACCTTAGCTCGGCCTTTGGCTAAGGAGGGGAAGCGCTCTCAGATCTTCTGGGTGTGTGGTGGGTCCACCCCGCCGAGCCCATGGGTCGGTTCCTCTTGTTTCTTCTATTGTTTGGCTTGCAGGAGCGAAGTACGTGTGCGACCACCCCTTCCCCGAGGGAGAACTCCACAGGAGACCGAGGTTTCGGTTTCAACATGCCTAGTCCAATAAGATAGTTGAATAGGCAGGAGGGAAAGTGGATGTACCCAGTTAGGGAACTATTATAAATCACTGTGTGCTTTTTTGTGTTGTTTTTCTTTGTGCAGGTTGTGTACATTTTGAAAGCATAAAATTACTTAAAGACAAGGCTCTTAAAGAAGAAATATTTAAGAAATCAGAAAAGATACCAATAACCTATTCACCCCCCCTATGTGATTTTGCTATCCTTGAATTAAAAACTTTCAAGTGGTATCAGCGGGAGGTTACTCAAAAAGGACTTACCAATCTAAGTTGACCTCCAAGGATAGCTAAATGGTTAAACTTATGTGGGCAATGTTAAACCATAAGGTGTGGAACTCTATGGAACATCAAATTTGCAGAGAGGACAAGAATAACATTGTGGTGTTGGCTGCTCTTGGTTAAGAAGGTGAAAGAAGATGATATGGACAAATAGCTACACCAGAAGAAGAATCTTACCAGGATCAGTCTGGTAAACAAAAGGTATATTCCCCATCTAGCTCATCATCAGAGTCTGGATATGATTCCTTTACAGACTCTGATGTATCCTCATCAAGTGATGATGCGGGTACTTTGACGGATGATGATATCAATCAATTGATTGACAATCATGCTACCCTTCTGAAAGCTTTCAAGAGAAGCAGACTGCTTGTTAAGAAATAAGCAGAGGAAATAGCCTCCCTACAGAAGACTGCTTCCCAGCAAGATGAAGTTTCATCCTTGCTAAGTCTAAAAGAGAGGGAAGCAGCACATCTGAAGATAATGGTAGATATCCATGTTGAGTCCTTAAAATACAAGGACTCTATCATCAAGGATCTTGAAGAGAAACTTGATAAGGAGAGGAGAATTGTGGCTAACTTCTCTAAGATAGTTTCTATTAAGAGAATATCTGAATCTGAGTGGATTTCTAAAGTGATCAAATCTCAGAAAAGAGGTCAAGTTACTGTCAGGCCTTGGCCTACCTTTCATAAGGTAATTCTCTCTTCCAATAGGTATGGACAAGACCCCAATAATGGTCACTGGAGGAATGGTAATCTTCCTTGTAATACAATAAATGTCTCTTATAATGGAGGAAGAAAGGACTGGGGAATGAGTGTGTTTATGGATCCCCATGAACAAGTACAAATGTCCCATTCTGGACCATTTATATTTGGTTCATCAGCCCCAACTCACAAGGATAAGACAGTTGCTTTCACTCAAGCCCATCCAGCAAGGACTCAGACAAAGGGTCAGTCTACCAGTAAGCCTAACTTGGCTTGTTCTGATGGTATAAACAGCTTGTCTTCTATAAAGAAGACAATTGTAAATACTATTCAGGGCAATCAAAGAAAACCTGTTGGAAGAATAACCTTCAGACAGATCCTTGTTGAAAGGAACATAAATAAAGTTACTGCACTTATTCCTTCTGCTCAGACAGCAGTTAACCACACTACAAGACCTGCTCAAAAAATAAATATAATATTCATGAGTGTTGGTGTTGTTGTAAGGTGGGGCATTTTGCCCTAGATTACTGTCACAATCCCTCTGTGGCTAGATCAAGAGCTAGCTTACCTGTCAGAAATGTTGTAGGTAGGCAAGTTAGATTTCAGACTAATCAGAACCTAGGACCTAATAGCTATTGGGGTCGTAAGGTAAGATAATTCTGTTTTGCAGGTTAGTCTATGTGCACAACCCCCATGTGGCACTTGGACAGATTCTGGAAACGTTATTGACACGGCCGCCATTGATCCCCGTCTGAGAGAGTTCGTAGATTGGGACGATCGCTGCCGCAAGCTCGAGGATGGGATCGACGTCCTCCGCCATTATATAAAAATATATAATTATAAATTAAATAATTATAATTATATATTTTTAATAATTTTATTATTTTTGCAATTTTATTTTAAGTATTTATTTCATGTTTTAATTTTCATTTCATGTGAAATGATGGGTGCTTATAACCATCATGTGTTGTTTTAATTATTTTATTTCATGTGGTATGATGGGTGCATATAACCATCATATTCTCAATTTTGAATTTTGAATTTTGAATTTTGAATTTTGAATTTTGAATGAAGGGAGATGGAGTGGTGTAAGCCTATATATAGGCCATGATATTTGTCATATTGAATTAGTGAATGAATGAAAAGAAACCTAATTCTAAATTGAGAATTCTCCTCCTCTCCTCCTTGGCTGCCAACTTCCCCTCTCCCTCTCTTTTTGGATTTTGGCCACAACTCCTCTCCTTATCCTCCTTCCTGCTTTCTCTACCCTAATCCTTTCACTTTTCCACTACGAGCAACAAATCAAAGAACTCCTCCCCTTGAAAAAATTCGGCCAAGGCAAGAAGATCTCCCCCTGTGGATCAACTCCGGCGTGAAGTGACGAAGGCGGACGAGTTTCTCTCCAATCGGCGTGACTCTGGCGGAGCTGTTGAAGAATGATCCAAGTAGAGAAATCGGAATCATCCATTCTTATAGGGTCACGAATCCTTTCTACCTATTGTGTGTTTCTCTTCCTAGATTAATTCTTGTGGTGGTAGATTCTTGGCGTTGAATTTTGAATCATTAATTAATCGTGATTTCTTCGATTGGTTTTGTGTTTGTCTTGATTGAATTATTTTCGAAAAAAGGTTTGGCGAACCTTCGTTTTCTTTTGTTGGGAGAGATCTACCTTTTCCAAATCGTATTAATTTGGTAGATCTCTTTTGGTACAACACCGCTCGTTCGGACCGGGTGCGTCCCTTTTAGCCGGAAAGAATATTGGCCTATAGCCTTTGTTCGATCCTAAGCGGTTTGGCTACCTGTACGTTAGCATATAATTGATAAAATTAATTAACGTGGTGCTACGTAGAATGATTGTGCGACTATAGGATTAGATCAAGGAGAGGCAAACGTGTCCGTCTGTAGATTTATTTGGTGTCAACGTGCTGGCCTGCATCAACAGAAGATGTTCCAAATCTTGGACTGGAACAAGGATGTTATCCTATGGTTCATCCCCCAAGGATAAGGATGTTGTGTGCATTCCTAAAGAAGGAAAGGTGCACATGTCTTGGGCAAAGACGAACACGATCCAGCAAGCAGGACTGTCTGGTTGTACTAAGCTTTGCTGCTACACAAGCAAACTAGGAGAAGAACAAGTAGGGTGTACTCATCACTGAGGAAAAGCCCCTCTGTGAGCAGCAAGGAAGAGGCACACTGTGCTCAACTGACCAAACTCACTATATAAAAGTGTCAAACTGTCAAGTGATATCATCAACTAAAATGATGACTGACAGTCATAAGGACAAGATATGTGCAAATGCTGATAGGTAGCATGTTCAGTCAAGGTTGTTGGACAAGTTTGAATCTTACCTAAACTTCCCCCAGAACAAAATAGATCAACATTACTACTGAGGATCAGCTTGTCCCCATGGACATTGCTGAGTTTGAGAGAGAAACTACCCAGGTGTTGGCACATGCTGGATGATGGCAAGCCAATCAGATTACTAGAACAGCTGGATTGCTACAGCTATTATTGATACAAACCATCACATTCCTACTGGAATAGCAGTATAAAGAAAGACTTGGTATCAACATGAAAGGATGGTTCAAGGAAAGATCATCTGAGGATCAAATGGTATCAAGTCCTGCAGCTGCAGGAGAAAATGTAGCCTCATGAGAAGAGAAAGCTGAAAGCTGCACCATTAGTATCATTTGCAATCAGCTAGGGGGAGAAAAGAATCACAAAGCTCCTGATCAGAAAGCTGAAGCCAAGAAGAAGGATAAAAGTGGTACAATCACTATGGGAGTGGTAAATGGCCATGATCAAGGATGAAGGCAATGATCTAGGAGGAGAAGAAAGTTTGAGTTGCCAATGCAAAAAGGGTCATTGTGGCTTGAACAGAAAGCAGATGCCAGAGGCAAGTCTATTGCTAAGGGAAAGGAAAAGACCTAGCTCAACAAGAAGTGATCATGGTGCAAGGAAGCTGTTGTGATCAACTGATGAGAATCTAGCAATAGCTCCAGAACCATAACCTCCAGATAAGTAGAACTTCTTTATATTGTTCGTCTACAAGTGTTATCTAAGTTGCTAGGAATATTGTCTGTCATAGCAAGACTATGCATATATAGATTAAGTATCAATAAGTTTGGGAGCATAAGGAAGAACTCAATTCTGAGTTTATCCTGACTGACAAGTGGCTGTCATGTTAATTATGCCACTAGATGAAGTCAAGTTCTACACCCTCTTGGTTGAGTTGGGTATGTGGAACTTAGGATTGCTTCAGCAGCTCTAAACTCTAGTTTGTGTTGCAGGATTTACTTTTCTTGTTACTAGATAAGTCCTTAACATGACATCAAGACTATGAATACCATCACGTGGTATCCAGACTGGCAAAAACAAGAATGTATACCAAGAATCTGACAAAGGATGCCTCAGTTGAGTCGGAGCAGGCAGCTATTGCAGTAGATCAGCTGTCACAACTACTACTCAGTTTTTCTTAAGGACAATGCACAGACCAAGGGGGAGATTATGAGAAGAGGAACAACTTGCAGCCAGCTTAAGTGGATTCATGGTTCACTCAAGTGCCAAGGGGCTGCAGTGATGTGCTGTATCAATGATATCACCATAAGTGGATGATGATTCTGAAGATAAAACATCAACAAGTGGAACTATGAGTGTTGCAAGTTCAAGTGATGCAGTGTTGTGTTATTTCAACATATCAACACAAAAGGTATGACTCCTAATCTTGTAGATTGATCACTAGGATAATTTCCTTAGTGTTATCAACATAGGACTTTGAGTAGGATCAAGAGATAATCTCTCCCACGATCCTTTCTCCTCCCTCAATAGATATTCCTATTGAAGAAGACAGAAAGGGGGAGAAGTGTAGCAATACATAAGGGGGATATATAGAAGCATTACTTAACATGACTAGGTCATGTTGAGTCAATGCATATTACTTGAGAAGTGAGAAATACAATAACTGACTACAGGTTAAGTCATAACTGTGTCAGTGCATATTTTGAAGTAAGTGCTTCTAGTGGTGCTCCATTTAAATATTAAGTGGTAGAAAGAAGAGTGCATATTACTTGAACAATTGCTCAAGTAGTATGAGGATTCATTGACTTAACTTTTTGAGTCAATACAGTTTGCTGGAGCACATTAAATAAATATAGCATAAGCTAGCAGTTGTAGCAGATTATATCCTACAACTGCATGAATTTATTCTGCCTATAATGTAAATGCCTCTTAGTATTGTTGGGTGTTTTGCCTTCTTCAAATAGGGGGAGATTATTGGCTCCATTGCGCACAATGTTCACTAGATTGGATTTGAAGAGGCATGTCCATCAACAAAAAGAGCATAGTTGCATTTGATGTTGTTTAAGCTCATCTTATAAAGGATGTTCCAAGGAAGAAGTCTAGACAGATTGTCAAAGTGATGTGACAGGTGATCATAAGGCGAAAGGTGGACACCAAGAGAAGGTGCTGAAAAGGTTGGAATTTGCCTAAGTCCACAGGCTTTGAGTGAGGTAAGCTCACTCAACGCCAGAAGTCAAGGTGTAGTTGACATTGCAGCTAAGTCCACATGCATTGAGTGAAGCAAGCTCAGCTCAATGACAGAGGTAAGAAACAATGTTGGTATGCTAGAAATATGTCTAAGTAGTTTGGCATTGGGTGATGAAAACACACTCAACGCCATACAGCAAAAAGGTTGTAAGTTGAACTTAGTCAAACTTAGTTCAAAATTCATTGAACTAAGCTCAGAGATCATCAAGCTGAACTCACCATTCATCGAGCTAATATCACAATAAAAAGGATGTTAGTTGAACTTAGTCAAACTTAGTTCAAAATTTGTCGAACTAAGTTCAGAGTTCGTCGAGCTGAGCTCATCATTCTTCGTGCTAAAATCTGAGTTTGAGATTCTGATTTTGTCGAGCTCAGTTCAGAATTTGTCGAACTGAGTTCAGAGTTCGTCGAGCTCAGTTCACAATTCGTCGAACTCAGTTTAGAGAAAGGCATGCTGAGTCAGTCAATGCCTAGAGTTAAGAGGAAGATTTTGTCTCAGCATAAACGCTGAGACAAGTGTTTATCTCAGCATAACTGTTGAGATAAGTGTTTGTCACAGCAGAGAACAAGAAAGCAATGAGACAGTTAAGCTAGTGTTTTCAAACACAGAAAATTGGCTAAGACATAAAATATTGAGTGAGGCATGCTCACTCAATGCTCTCAATGCCTAAGATACTGCAGAGGCAGAAATATGGCTAAGGAAAAAAGCGTTGAGTGAGGCATGCTCACTAAACACTCTCAACGCCTAAGATGCTTCAGAGGCAGAAAATTGGCTAAAATAAAAAGTGTTGAGTGAAGCATGCTCACTAAATGCTCTCAACGCCTATGTTGCAGAAAACCTTTCTAAGCCAAAAAGCATTGAGTGATGAAGCCACACTCAACATTCTCAACGCCAGAGAAGTAGGAATATTTTGGCTAAGGAAAAAGGCATTGAGTGAGGCTTGCTCACTCAACGCTCTCAACACTTAGATTGACAGTAAATCTGTCTAAGTATTTTAACATTGAGTGATGCTTACTCACTCAATGTCTATGCTAATGTTGTTTGATTTTTTGATAAGTCAACAACTAATGACGTCAGCAAATCAACAAGTTAACATATTTCAAATTAGTGGCGGGATGGCTACAGTACACGACAAATGTTGTCGCAGACCTACTGTGCGACAGTTGGCGTTAAAGCAAGGTTGTTGCGGGACATTAAATGTGCGGGGCCCACTTCTTGAGGTTGATGCTGGCCATTAAATATCTGGGGCGCACTGCTCAAGAGCTGTTGGGTCAAAACCAATAAAACGAAAAAGGCGTACTGAGGAAGACAGTCTTCGGGAAAATGCAATCAGGCAGTTCTTCTTCTCCGCCATTGTTGTGGAGCTGAAGAACAGGAAGCTCAAGTCAACAAGACTAAGAGCAAGTTAACTATTGGTATCAACATCTTCAACAACAAGATAGCTAGTGTGATCTTCATCTTCACCAGCAAGTTAGCTTAGAGGGATTCTCTGGGAAAAAGGTAGCAGCTTGGGCCGATCCTTGCTGCAGGTCCTTCACAGACCCAGCCAATAAATCCTAAAGATCATTTTCTTGGGAAGCTATGAAGCAGGAGATAGGGCTGAGCAGTTGGCTCAGTTCAGAAAGGGGAAGAGAATCTAATTTGCAAGTTACTTACAACACAGGCAAAAGCAAGATCTTCATCCTTGTTGTTGTGAAGAAAGTAGTAGGATTGGGGTTCCTCCAGCTCAAGTTACTGCAAGATCTGCTGCAGTTACTTCTCTAGTTCCAGCTGGATAAAATCCCTGGTGTTGAGAAGAGGAAGTTAGGTCTAAGTATTTTCTTAGTTCAGATAAGTAGACTCAACAAATATATTTCTTGAAGTCAAGGTTGGGCTAAGTTTATCAAAGTCCAAGTTGATTAGCACAGTGAAATATCACTTGTGGCCAATCATCACTGTTCACTCCAACCACTTTCATCTTGTAGGATCCAAGTGTGGATCTGAGCTGAAAGGTCTTTGTGACCTGTGGTTTGGCATAATGCCGAGTAAAAGGTCTTTGTGACCTATGATTAGGCTTAGTGCCGAGTGAAAGGTCTTTGTGACCTGTGGTTTGGCTTAGTGCCGAGTAAAAGGTCTTTGTGACCTGTAGTTTGGCTTAGTGCCTAAGTGGTAGGTCTGTGTGACCTGTGAGGTCCTACGGGATATGAGGTGTAAGCTCTTTGGAACAAGTTTTGTAGAAGTGCCTAGTCCAACAAGATAGTTGAATAGGCGGTAGGGAAAGTGGATGTACCTTGTTGGGAACCACTATAAATCACTGTGTGCATTTCTGTGTTATTTTTCTTTGTACAGGTTATGTACATCTTGAAGACATAAAATAACTTAAATCCAAAGCACTTAAAGAAGAAATATTTAAGAAATTAGAAAAGAGACCAATAACCTATTCACCCCGCCTCTAGGTTATTTAGCTATCCTTGAATTAAAGACTTTCATTACAAACCAGAGCAGAATCCACGTATAAACGAGTATTTTGTGGAGTTGGTTGGTTGTGCCTATGAAGTGGAGTAACAGGATGTACTTGAGAGGAGTTCTAGGAAAATACCCTCGAAATTCAAGTGTTGTATGCTATGAAAGTCCAGTGTTTCTGGCACTGCAGGTGGTTGTAGGGTTTTCTGGATAGTTGGTCCAGTTATAGTTTTGGCTAGGTACAGAAAGTGTGTTCTGTCGCTAACGTCAGGTGATAGTGGTTGTCATTGGTGATAGCTCCCAGCTAACCTATGATTGTGAAAACCAGTCCTTGGAGGACAGTGTGGCTATTATGAGCTATGCGCTCTTACAGGCCAGAGAGCCGAACGGATAAGGGGAAGCCTACCCGCGTTAGTCTAGACATTGAACTGGTAATTTGAGCAACGGACAAGGGCTGGACTGTATCTTCATTATGGTTGTATAACTTGAGTGTCTAAGTTATTGGCTTCGTTAGGATCACATAACGAGAGTCTTGGATTGTCCGCCATCAAGAGTAAAGTGTCCGGCTGTGGGACATGAAGCATAAATGCTCAAAGTTTACCGTTGGGTGTGGGACCTGAAAACGGTGGTGGGACCCTGGTTTTCTAGTACATCGATAATGTTCCCTGAGTGTACGGAGCTTCGGGCCATGCGGTCGACGTTTGTGATATACTGAACTGTGCGTGAGTGCACGTTTTGTGATATATCTACTTGTGAATATGCTATGCCTGTAGGGAAGCAATACCACTCCCCCGGGAAAGGGGTAAGGTCATTATAAATTGGTCAGCTGAATGGTACCCGTTGCTTTGTTTACCAACATTGTGGTGGATTGTCCCCATGCAGGTGCTGGAGAGCCGAGCAAGAAATAGTGGGCTGAAGCCCTTGCTACTGCCTTGCTGGCCCTTGAAGGCTGAATAAAAAAAGTTTTATTATTTTCATGTGTGGGCGCCCTGCGTACCGATGTATGTAATCTGCACTTGTGAAGAATAATTATAAGGCCTTAAGACCAAATATTTTGTGTATTTTGTATACATTCCTGTGAGATATATAAATGTGGTTGTTTATATATAATGGACATTCATGGTCGATGAGTTCAGTAATAACACCTAATGCATCCACGAGAATGCTCTGAGTTAGGATACATGTACTGGTCTTCTATATTAACCTGTAACCCTGCCGCCAGTTTGTGGCATATGGTGTGGGGCCCCGGCCGGACCCTTTATTATATGTCATGTAATGGATGGAGGTGTTACAATTTGTTATCAGCTTATCTTAGTCTTCCTCCTTCGAATTCTTAGTAGAATTCTTTTGTGGGGTGGCGAGCACGTGTACGTGCGACTCATTATAACTCAAATGAACTCAAGTATGTCCACTAAGCAATGCAGATACACCTGTTTGAGGAACATGCACATTCCTATAATGTTGTTGTTGCTTTTGGAAAGTCACTAAAGTTTCTTTTACACGTATAGGTGACTCGAAGTGGTGCAGGGAAGTCTGATCCCCACATGTTTGATGAGAGTATGACACCAGCTGAGGTGCCTACACCTCCTCCATCTGCGGAGACAGTACGCTTAGTTGCTGAGGTATTGTTTGCAGTGATCCATGCACAACCTACTGGGCAGGCACAGCCTGCGGTGATGCTAGGACATGTTGGTGTGAGGTCCGTACCTGATGCAGCTGTTGTAGATCCATGAGTAGTGGAATGGCAACTGAAGCAGTTTATAAGCTTCAATCCTCCTACGTTCGCAGGGGTAACAACCCCGACGCAGGAAGAGGATTGTCTTGCACGCGTCAAGAGTATTTTGACTGCAATAAGAATTGAGGAGGAACAGAAAGTCACCTTAGACACTTTCCTGTTGGAAGAAGGGGCTAGGATTTGGTCGGATGAAATGGAGCTGCACCACTTAGCGGGCAGACAACTAACGGAAGTCTTGATAAAAGAGTTTTCGAGGCTATTCTTGTCAAAGCACTTGCCATCGGTGCAACGCAGAGCCATGGAAAATGAATTCCAGCATCTAACTCAGGGAGAAAGTAGTGTTGATACCTACTTACATGAGTTTACAAGGTTGGGACGTTATACGGTATCTATCTTTGCTGACAAAGAGCATAAAATCAATAGGTTATACGAAGGGTTGCGGGATGAGATGAGATTCCTACTCTCGTGTTCCGTGAACCAGGGGTTTCAAGCGTTGGTTGATACGGCTCGTATAGTGGAGAAAGATATGAAGCGGGTACAGGTCAAGAGGGATTTGGTTGAGACAAAGCCTGATTTCAAAGTGCCGCACTCGAGAAAATCGAACTACCGAAGGAAATGGGGTAAGAGATCCAAGTATTCTACACAGGCTCCCTCTACTATTGCGTCTGGAGAAACTTCTAGACAAGACCCTCATGCCTGTTATACTTGTGGTATGGTGGGTCATCTAGCCCGTGATTGTCGGGTTGGTCCACCAAAGTGTGAGAAGAAGACAGGAGCTCATATGCTGAAATGGAAAAGGCAGTGGTGGAGTACTCTGCACCCCATGCGCAGCCCGGGGTGTATTATCTTGGCCAACAGGAGGCTATAAAGCAAAGTGATGTCATCACAGGTTAGAGTTAAGATATTATGTTATTGCTTTTGATACTCCATACCTTGTGTGTAGATTGTGTACGATGTATTTGTATTATGCTTTGTCCAGATTGGGGACTGTCCTGTGAGAGCAATGTTTGATATGGGTGCTTCGCATTCATTTTTATCTGTCGACTTCATGTCATGGATCAGAGTGCCGATTCGTATGACGACAGATAGTGTGAAGGTGTTATTACCGAACGGATGTGTGATGCATGCGGATAGGACATGCTCTGTGGAGGTACGGATAGGAAGTCGAGATTTCGGATTGGAAACATCTATGCTGCCGATATCGGAATTTGATGTGATCTTTGGTATGGACTAGCTCTCGGAGCAGCATGCCTTTATTAATTGCAATGCCAAGGAGATCAGACAAGGATAGAATACCGAGCTAGAGATGAATTTCACTGGTATGCGAGGATCGAGCAAATTGTTGATGTCTTCTCTCCAAGCCGTCAAAGCTGTTCGGAGGGGCGCAAAGTTATTCTTCACACTTATACAGGCTGTTGAGCAAAAATACAGTGTGAGTGATATTCTGATTATTTCAGAGTATGTTGATGTGTTTCCAAATGAGCTTCCGGAGTTACAACCCTAACGGGAGATTGACTTCTGTATTGAGTTGGTGCAAGGTGCAAAACCTGTGGCCCGCTCGCCATATCGTATAGCGCCAAAGGAAATGGCGGAACTGAAAGTTCAACTATAAGAATTGCTGGAATAGGGATATATATGCCCAAGTATGTCACCTTGGAGCGCACCTGTTCTCTTTGTGAAAAAGAAGGATGGTAGTCTGCATTTGTGCATAGACTATCGAGAATTAAACAAGCTCGCGGAGAAGAACAAGTATGTGATACCTCGAATTGATGGCTTTTTCGATCAGCTAGTGGGATCAACCATCTATTCTAAACTGGACTTAAAGTCTGGTTACTACCAGTTGAGGATTCAGGAAGATGACATTCCTAAGACAGTGTTTGAAACACGCTATGGTCATTATGAGTTCACGGTAATGCCATTTGGTTTAACAAATGTTCCATCGATGTTCGTGGACCTAATGCACCGAACATTTTACGAGTACTTGGACCTATTTATAATCATCTTTGTTGACGACATTCTCGTGTACTCTCAGTCAGAATAAGGTCATGTGATCCATTTATGGATGGTGTTGCATACCCTCAGGAGAAACAAGCTCTACGCCAAGTTCTCAAAGTGTGAATTCTTACTGTCATTAGTGGCATTTCTTGGCCATGTGGTGAGTGGAGAGGGCATTGCGGTGGATCCATCAAAGATAAGAGCAATAGGGGAGTGGCTGGTGTTATCTTCTATAGATGAAGTCAGGAGTTTCCTTGTACTGGCGGGCTACTATAGACGTTTCATAGAAAACTTCTCACGGATCGCTTTGCATCTTACCACACTAACGAGGAAGGATCAGAAGTTCGTTTGGACGTCGGCGTGTGTGAGAGATTTTGAAGAGCTGAAGATTCGCATGACCATGGTGCCAATTTTTACGTCGGCATATGGTTCAGACTGCTTTGAAATATACAGTGATGCATCAGGGAGCATCTTGGGCTTCGTTCTTCTTCAGTTTGGAAAGGTATCGCTTATGGCTCACGCTAGTTAAAAGTGCATGAGTGGAACTATCCCGTCCATGACTTGGAGTTGGAGGCGGTGATTTTTGCACTTAAACTGTTGCGTCATTATTTATATGGCATAAAGGTGGATATATTCATGGACCATAAGAGCCTAAAGTATCTATTGTATCAGAAGGATCTCAACATGCGACAATGTAGGTGGATGGTGTTCCTTGGGAACTACACCTTCCAGATTCATTATACTCCAGGGAAGGGAAACGTCATCGCAGATGCCTTAAGTCGTAGAATTTCAGTAAGGGCAACTTGGTTGTAGATGCATGATGAGCGTCTGATCCAGGAGCTGGAAGCTTTAGAGATTTCTTGTGTTGATAAGAATTCCACAACAAATGCGTGCCTGAACTGGATGAAGGTACAGTATGACCTTGAGGACACGGTTCAGCAAGCAACGAAACATGATGAAAGTTGACAACACTTTGCAGTGGATGGGTCAAATGGCCAATTCTCCTGGGATAACGGCCTTTTACGAAAAGATGGTCGTTTGTGCGTCCCGAATATGGGTAAGCTAAACGAAGAATTGATGTATGAAGCTCACTTCACAAAGTATTCAATTCACCCAGGGAGCACAAAGATGTACAAAGACAAGAAGAAGCTGTTATGGTGGTCGGGCATGAAGAAAGACAACACATTACGTGGCTAAATGTCTAATTTGTGCCTTAGTGAAAGCAGAATGTCAGAAGGCTGGAGGTTTCCTAAAGTCGCTACCTATTCCAGAATGTAAATTTAGTGACATTTCGATGGATTTCGTGCACTGTTTGTTGAGATCTCAACGTGGAAATAATTCTGTTTGGGTGATCGTGGAATGGTTGACTAAATTGGAGCACTTCATTCTGAATAAGAGAGACGATCTAGTAGAAATCTTGGATAAGCTATACATCGAGCAAATAGTACGATAGCACGGTGTGCCCCATAGCATTGTAAGTGATCGAGATGGGAGATTTACTTCGAATGATTGGATGATAATCCATCAATTGTCGGGGACAAAATTAACGTTCAGTACGACTTTTCATCCACAAACGGATGGCCAGACTAAGAGGACCAATAGAACGATGGAGGACTTGCTCCGAATGTGCATCTTGGATTTCAGGAAGAGGTGGGGAGACCATCTCTATATGGTAGAGTTTGCCAACAATAATAGCGATCAAGCAAATATAAATATGGCATCTTTTGAAGCTTTGTATGGTAGGAAGTGTCGTACAACATTAGCATGAGCGGAAACAGGAAAATCTAAGTTGTATAAGCGTAAGGAAGTCGAAGAGGCTAATTCGACAATACGCTCTATCCGGGAGAGGTTACTGATAGCCAAGATAGGCAGGCAAAGTATTACAACCCCAAGCACCAAAACGTGGAGTTGTGGTTGGCGAGTGGGTATACTTGAAAATCAAACCATTCAAGGGCATGTACAGGATTCCGCACTTGAAAAAGTTAAGTCCAAGGTATCTTGGTCTGTTCGTAGTAGTGGAGTGAGTTGGAGAAGCTGCCTATCGGCTAGATCTTTCGACAAAAATAAGTGGATTGCATGATGTGTTCCACATATCAGTGCTTAAAAAGCCGAGAAAGTTCCTGCTTAGGTGATTACGAATGATCGCGTACCGGTCGAATATAGGCAAACGATGAAGGTTAGGCCCATTCGGATCGAGGATAAAGCGGTTAAGCAGTTGCAGAACAAGACAATCGGGATGGTCAAGGTCCAGTGGGACAACTGTGGCCATGAGGAGCTAACATGGGAGTAGGAGCAAACCATGCATGCTGAATTTCCCGAGTTGTTTGTATAAAATATTGTAACATTTTTTTGTGAAGAAAATGTTGGAACCTCAGTTAGGATTTGGGTAAGGAACACTATTAGGAATATTAGATTGACCCAACATGTATAGTCATGGGTCATAGGATTATTTCTAGGACAGGTCATTCAGAAGGGCTCTCCAGAATTGCAGAAAAGAAGTCCATGAAATGCAGCTAAGACAAAGGCAGAAAATCAGATCGACGATCTCGAACGCAGTTCGACGACGGAGATCTCCGGTCGACGAATTCTGAGTTGCTTCTCTGAACTCAGGTCGACGATCTCGACACTTCAGCAATCTGTGTCGACACACAGAGATTATTGACACACAGAAAATCTGTCGACACAACTATCTGTAGACTCCATCACAGCATCTGTGTGAAACCCAGAGGATTTGTGTCGACACAAAAGAACTTAGGTCGACGATTGGTGGACAACACTTACTCAGCTCGATGAAATAGAAACGGAGCTCGACAAACTGCAAGCTCCGGTCGACGAACGCAGGTAAGATATTCAGCTCGATGAATCTAGCTGAGTTCGACGAATGTCGAACTCAGGCGATGGTAGTGAACTCGACGAATGTTCAGGTCGACGATTTCTGAGCAATCAGTAACAGTTGGCAGAATTAATTGAGGATTAATTCGTCAATATTCTCAGTGAAAATAGCCGTTCAAATGGACAATTATAGTTGGAGTAATTATGGATCAATTTCCAAAGCATCTACTTCGGGAATGTTTTCTGCCAAACTCAGGTCGACGATCTCGACACTTCAGCAATAGAAGCTAGAGTGTCGACACAAGGACAACAAACCTCTTATCAGTCAGACGATTGAAGTGTCGACACACAGAAACATCTGAACCTTTCAATATCTCTGTTTGACACAAAAACTAGTCTTCTCTCTGTAGACTCCAGGGTTGTCACAGCAAGTCTCCCTCTGTGTCGAAACCCAGAGGATTTGTGTCGACACAAAAGAACTTATTTTGGATCTATCTTCTCTTTCGACGATTGAAATTTCTGTGGACAGGACAGGAGGTAACTTAGTTCGGCAAGTCAAATAGAGTTCGGCGAATGTCAGCATGGTTCGACGATGAAATAAAGAAACGGAGCGTCGAAAAGCGTCAAACTCAAACAGGTTTCAAGAAACGTCGAACGGTGTTCGATGAAATGTCGAACGGGGTTCGACGAAACGTCGAATGGAGTTTGACGAATATGGCTCTGTTATGTATTATGGACCCGTTCGATGAACTTAAGCTCGTTCGACGAATTCTCTCCCGTTCGACGAATTTCGTTCGAAGAACTCAACCCCGTTCGATGAATTATCGAAATAAGATTTAGCCTTAGTGGCGACTCGTGTCAGGTGGCTGGTGTGCGGCCAGTGAGTGGTGGTTGACTTTTTCAGCTCAAACCCATGCAATTACTTTGTTTTGATGAGTTTATAGTGAGGCTGGGGTGAAACCAGAGGCCACATATGCCGAGTGATGGGATTGAGGAAGTCATTTTTTCCTTTTTTTTCTCTCTTCCTTGCTTCCTTGTTGTGGAGCAGAGAACTCTCGGCTGGTGCTAGGGTTTGGGTGGAACTTGTTGAAGTTACTGGAGAAGGTCTTGTGGATGGATTCAAGATCCAAAGCTAGAATCGCGAAGGGGAAAGTGACGTGATCATTTCCATCCACGTAGAAAAGCTTTTTCATGGCTCTAAAGAGAACTCCAAGGGTAACTATCTTCCTCCTTGGACATGTGAAGTCCTTATTTTGGCATATACATGGAATCTCCCACCAAAAGGTGGAGTGTTAAGGAAAATCTGTTGGGTTGATTCATGAAATCCGCAGTCAGTCGTTCATATAGATCCAAAAATGTGTAGTACGCCATAGGCATGTTGTGTGAAGCCCATATAGGCATCTTGGTCTGTATTGGTGATGCTTTATTTTGCACACCGGAGAAGACTCCACGTATAAACAAGTATTTTGTGGAGTCGGTGGGCTGTGCCTGTGAAGTGGTGTAACAGGAAGTACTGGAGAGGTGTTCCAGGAAAATACCCTCGAAAGTCATGTGTTGTATGCTATGAAAGTCCAGTTTTTCTGGCACTGCAGGTGGCTACAGGGTTTTCTGGGTAGTTGGTCCATTTATGGTTAGGGATGGGTACAGAAAGAGTGTTCTGTCGCTAACGCCAGGCGATAGTAGTTGTTGCTGGCGATAGCACCCAGCTAACCTGTGGTTGTGAAAGCCAGACCTTGGAGGACAGTGTGGCTATTGTGAGCTATGCACTCTTAAAGGCCAGGGAGCCAAACGGACAAAAGGAAGCCGACCCGTGTCAGTCTAGACATTGAACATGTGTTTTGAGCAACGGGCAAGGGATGAACTGTATCCGAGTTATGGTTGTCTAACTTGAGTGCCTAAGTTATTGGCTTCGTTAGGATGACATATGAGAGTCTTAGGTTGTCTGCCATCAAGACTAAAGTCTCCGGCCATGGGCCGTGGAGCATGAATGCTCAATGTTTACCATTGGGTCTCGGACCTAAGAACGATAGTGGGACACTATTTTTCCGGTACACTGATATTGTGCCCTGAGTGCACGAAGCGTCGGGCCATGCAGTTGACATTTGTGATATATTGAACAGTGTGTGAGTGCACGTTATGTGATATATCTTCTTGTGAAAATGTTATGCCTGCATGGAAGGCATACCACTACCCAAGGAAAGTGGTAGGGTTGTTATAAATTGGTCAGTTGAATGCTGACTGTTGCTTTATTTACCACCATTATGGTGGATTGTCCCCATGCAGGTGCTGGAGAGCCGAGTGAGAAATAGTGGACTGAAGCCCTTGCTACTGCTATGCTGGATCTCGAAGGCCGAATGAAGAAAAGTTTTACTTTTTTCATGTGTGGTCGGCCTGCGTGCCGATATATGTAATCCACACTTGCGAAGAATAACTGTAAGGCCTTAAGGCAAAACATTTTGTGTATTTTATATATATTCCTGTGAGATATATAAATGTTGTTGTTTATATAAAATGGACATTCATGGCCGATGAGTTTAGTAATAACCCCTAATGCTTCCGAGAGAATGCTCTAAGTTAGGATGAGTGTACTGGTCTTTGATATTAACATGTAACTCCACCACATGTTTATGGCAGATGGTGTGGGGCCCCGGACGGACCCTCTATTATATGTCATGTAATAGATGGAGTTGTTACATTCAGAACTCATTTCGAGTTCAGCGAACTCAGAACTAAGTTCGACAAACTCAGAGCTCACCTCGACGAAAAGTGAAAGCTCAGTTCGATGAACTCATAGCTCAGTTCGACGAACTCAAAGCTCAGCTCGACGAAGAGTGAAAGCAATCAATATATTTGGACTTCGCCAAATATGTGTGTCCAGAAGAACACTTCCTTTGAGAATTAGTCAACACATTATCACATGGCTTTGAGTGAGCATGCCTCACTCAACACTTGTGGACTTGGTAAATATTCATAGTTTTCCTGTGGCGTTGACTGACTGAGCTATACTCGACGATTATGGAGTTATGGCGTTGAGTGAATGATCTTCACTCAATGCCTATGGACTTAGCCACTTTTTTGTCCATTTCATCTTAGGCTTTGACTACATTAGCATATCTCACAACCTTTTGTTTTATGGCATTGAGTGTGTTGACTTCACTCAACATCTATAGACTTAGCCACTTTCTCAGTTTGCCTCTCCATGGCTTTGACTGTATAGCCTTTACTCAATGCTATAGGTCATCTGGTGTTGAGTGAATGTCTTTCAATCAATGCCTGTGGACTTGGACAGTTTTCTGTCTTTCCACAACTTAGGTAAGTGTTTACCAGTCCTTGCCACTTAGGCTATCTGTCTCATCATTGTTACTAGGACATCAAATACACTTTTATGTATATCATTAGAAAGATTGACTTCACTCAAATCTAGGACATTGAGAGCAATGTCCCCAACAATCTCCCCCCAATTTGAGGAAGTCAAAACTCTTAAGCAAATGATTCAATAATGAGTCAATGACATACATAACACTATGCATCAATAAGAATTTTAAAGAGCATATAAATTATAGTTACTACTCTTTTCCACATTTCCTTCTCTGCAGGTTGAAGAATACCTGCTCCCCCTGAATTGCTGCCCCCCCTAAATTGCTGCTCCCCCTAAATTGCTACAGCCATTCTTGATCATGATACCTCTGATTGATATTTTGCATCAAGCCAAAAACTTGATGCAGGTTAAAACTCCAAAAATTATTACGACACGCGGCAGCCCGGGCGGTTTATTTAAGAAAAAGTGGATTTGGTTTATTTAGAAAATGGGGCGCGCGGATTTATTATTTGGATATAAAATAGATGAGATCAAGTTTTAACGAAAGGAGGCAAGTGCACCTATCGTGAGTAGTACAGGATATTCTGGTGTGGATTATCGAGGTCGTATTGTTCTCGGGGTCGGGTTGGTTATTTCTACTCTTCCCTGGAGGGGACTATTATTTTACCGATAGTTACTTGTTGGGTATTTTTTATATATAATAAAAATGACAGAAAATGAAAGCATAAAAGGTGGAGCCAATGAAAAGCTTAGCTCTATGGCACCGAATTAAATTTGAACTAAAATTAACTTTTTATAAAAAGAGATCCTAAATTTCAAATTAATTAAGGTGGAGAGTTGGCCATGGAGGTTCCACTAAAATGAGCTCACCTAGCTATAGGAATATCGCACACCTGAACGCTACGACTATTCGACCAAACATTAGTCCGACGAAGGATTCCTCTTAACGCCCGCATTATTCTAAGAACCCCGCTATTGTGTGGGGAACCCAATCCGGTAGAGTTTGCGCGCCTCCTCTCTCGAGGGTCAGTGCGGAACTACATTTACCAAGGGGTGATCGGTCCATACGCACAGCCTCTCGGATAGCTAGCGTATGGACTACGGAAATAGAGACCACACATCGATTATGTGGTCCTACGCGTCATAAACCCTAAGCAAACCTTAAGTAATTTTAATTAATTAGAGAATAAGGACATCTAATTATTTAAAGCTATTTTTTCTGTCCCAATGCTCTTCGATACTGAGGGCTAAGACGGTTAGCCACTCATCGGAATGGGGACGGCAGGCGGTGAAAGCAAAGTAAAGCAGTAAATAAAAGCGATAAAGAAAGCAGTAAAATAAAGCTGTAAAGAAAGCATAAAATTTCAAGTCCTACTCAACGAGTGGGACTGAAATGAAAGCAGAAAATGCGTGTCCCAGCTCAAATGAGTGGGCGGGAGAAATAAAGCTGTAAATGACAAGTCCCACTCATATGAGTGGGCGGGAAATTACAAGTCCTACTCAAATGAGTAGGGGGAAAATAAAGCGAGTGCTACTCAAACGAGTAGGAGTAAATAAATGCAACACACGTCCACACTCTATAGAAAGTAAAACTCACGCACACACACTCTCGACATAAAGTAAAATACACACACACACGACAGAATGTAAAAACTCATACACTCTACTGAAAATAATGCTCCATTTAACTCTTAACGAGTAGGCGGAAATAAATGCGCACACGTACAGAAATGAATAAAAACTAAGTTAATGAAAAATTAAAACAACTGTATTTCTACTGCTAGAATGCGGTAGAAATACATAAAAAGCTGAAATAAAAATTAAACGAGAAAATGGATTTGCAAATAAACGCAAAAGCTAAGTGCTCAAAAAATTAAAACGAATACATTTCTACCACTAGAATGCGCTAGAAATACGTAAAAAGAAGACGAAAAATTTAAAGGAGCAAAAGTTTAAAACAAAATCAAAATGCACGAAAAATTAAAACAACTAAATTACAATTCTTATAACTCCGTAAAAGTGCGTAAAAAGTGAAAATAAACTAAAAAGAATGAAAAGTTTTACGACATAAAAAGGAAAAACTAAGTTACTGAAAAATGAAAATTACTTTGAAAATGATTTTACAGATTTATAGGAATGCATAAAAGACTATAAAAATCCTAAGTCTAACATAGTTAAGCGAACATTTAATGAAAACATCAAAGTAAAAAAACTATACTCATACACTCACACACGCATTTTAAAAGATGAAAAAAAACTAAGTTAAAACAAAGAAATAAAGATAAGATTGCCTAAAGAGAGTTGATTAGATCCATTCGAAAACCTTATAAAGAGAAGAAAAAACACGTTTTATTAACAAAAAACACGGGTTACAAAGGAACGAAAAGAAAAGCTAAAGAGAGGGGGAGGGATATTTCCCCTACAAGGCTTTGGAAGCATCCAAGCAGCATATCCCCTTAGGCAAAATGGCTCAAAAAGCAGAACAGGATTACAAGCAGCAGCTCTGAATTTATAGACAAAAATTTTATGGTATACGCCCTCTGACACGGGCGTGTCACGGGGCGTGTCAGCAATGTGTAAATGGCGGCCGAGGAGATTTGACATCAAAGTTGACTTCGGCTGAAAACGTGGCAGTCACGCCCCATGTTACAGGCGTGACGGCGGCCGTGTCGGGGAGGTGGAACTAGGCGCGGGTCACGTCGAAAAGTCGCCGACGCGGTCTTGTCGACCAGGTGGAGGAGTATACGCCCGTGTCACATCTTGACACGGGCGTGTCGGGTCGGGTCGACGAACGTCGACCGCAAAACATCGAGCACGGAGACACGGGTCTCGGTCACGGCCGTGTCATATTTGACACGGGAGTGTGGCAGGCCGTGTGGTCGGGCGTGTCAAGCTTTTTTCATCAAAAAATGCTGATTTCACTGGATTAGAACTGCCACGCCCTGGTCACGGGCGTGACCAATAGTACACGGGCGTGCACTTGACTTTTTTGCAATTTTTTCTGAAAAATTCAGGAAACAAAAATAACTTAAGTTAGAATAATTTTTACGAAAAAGAGCAATTTATTAAAGAAAAATATACAAAAATAACAAAAATAAACTAAAACAACTTATTTATTATACATAAATATAGGTATATTTACAATTCATCAAATACCCCCATACTTAAGCTTTTGCTATTCCAGAGCAAAAGTTGGAGATGAACTTATAAGGAATTAAAGAAATCCTAAGTTTAGCTACTGCTTGACTTAATTAAAAGTAAGATCAAATAAACATCCGGGGTACTAGATTTAAATCCTAATTTTTGAAAATGTTATAAATAGAGGAAGAGTTTCAAAAAGACTTCTAGATAAAATAAAATAGAGAGCAAAAATTTATTTTTGTTAGTTTAACAAAGATGTATTGAAATTATATAAAAAATCATTAGCTTAAAAGAAGTTAAAAGAAATAATGCAATTTAAAAATTATGCTCTCAAAAAATTTTAAATTAATTCTAGAATCATTGAAATAGGATAAGTGGTTTGGTAGTTTATGAAGAGGGCTTGGATTTAGAGGCGAGGTAATTTTTTCTCGAACCTCTATATATTTTTTTCTTTTGAATAATAAGGAAAATGAAATCTTATGTTCCTAATATATAATTTTTTTCTTTATTCATAAATAATAAATAACCCAATGTATATGTATATGAGTAATGAATTTTATCCTATTACTCCGTAACATATAATTTTTTTAAATATTGGGTGCCTACGTTTGCGGAATGAAATCTTATTCTCATTGACATAAGATCTTTTTGAAGGATAAAATAGGGGTAAGCATGTCAAGTAAGACATGAAAAAATGGAAGTGAGTTTATTTTTTTCAAAAAGAAAACTATATTTTAATAAAAAAGTTTTGAGAGTAACCTTTTTTAAAATGAACATTCCTATGTTTCTAAAAACATGAAATAAAAATAATTGAAATCCATTGTTGTTATTTTCTAACACAAAAGACGAGCTTCTATTTATAAAAATTAGAAGTGGTGGTGAAAAACATGTTCTCTATTATGAGGAAAAGGCATAAAAAAATTCTTTAAAACTTAACCTCAGACACTTAAATCTATCAGACTTTAATTAATAAACAAATAGTAAGCAAAGAATTAAAAGAATTTGCTTATAAATTAACTCGTAACTAGATTTTTGGAGAGCGAAAAGGGTTAAGGATGAGATATTCGATTTATTCATTACATAATTAACAACATATTTTTGGATTTTTTAGGGTTTTTATCATTTTTTGATTTTTTTGACTATTATCTTTTTTTGTGCATTTTTAAAGGTATTTTTATCTTTTTATATATTTTAAGTTATTATCCTTTTTTTTAGAGTTATTCTCTTTTTTGGGATTTTTGATTATCTTTTTTTGGATTTTTGATTTTCTAAGTATTTTTTAGAGTTTTTAGTTTATTTTCATAAGTTATTTACAAGAAAGAGGAAAAAAAGTGCTATTTACGAAGTAGAGAGGGGAGAAGGAGATTTTTAGAAAAATGTACAAAGTAAAAACTCGATGGCCTGCGAATAGTCTCTTATTTTAGTGGTTGGTTCGATGAGTCGAACGTCGCGGGCTTGCTAAAAAGCGAGCTTTTACAAATAAGAAGAGAGGGGAAGGAAAGAGAAAGATATATTTTTACAAAAACAATATTTATAAAGTAAAAGAATTTTTTTTTTTGAATTTTTGTTTTGTTTTATGGATTTTTTAAGTTTTTGATTATAAAAACCAGAAAAATTTTTTGGAGGTTTTAATTTTTATGCATTTTTTGTATTTTTGATGATTTTTTTATTATTATTGCAGAATATAAAAGTGCAGAAATAGAACAATAAGAAAACACCCACATACTTAAATCCAACATTGTCCCCAATGTTGCTATCTAAGTATGCTGATGAATTGTAAATATACCTATTTTTGTGTACATTTATTTAGTTGTTTTCATTTATTTTTGTCGTTTTTACTTATTTTTATTCAATAAAATGCTCCTATTTTTGTAAATATTATACTAACTTTGTTTATTTTATTTTTCAGAAAAAATCAAAAATCTGCCAAAATTTGACATGTCACGCCCGTGACAAATGGGTCACGCCCGTGACCAGGGCGTGACACGTCAAAAGCCGTGAAATCAGCAATTTTCTGAAGTTCAAAGCCTGTCACGCCCGTGTCACCCGAGTCACGCCCGTGACCCAAGCCCGTGACACTCCACTCGACGATTTCATCTCGACATTCGTCGAGTGTCGACACCCGCCTGTCACGCCCAGAGTCACGCCCGTGACCTGGGGCGTGACCTTTCCAGCTAGCCCGACAAGACCCGCGCGGCGACTTTTTGGCGCACCGCGCCCAGATCCACCTGCCTGTCACGCCCCCTGTCACGCCCGTGACCAAGGGCGTGACCTCTGCGAGACCGACACGTGTCCAGGCCGAAGTCAACTTTCCCGTCAAATCGCCGGCCGCCTTCCAAATAGTACTGTCACGCCCCCTGTCACGCCCGTGACCAAGGGCGTGACCCATGAAAATTTTGTCTATAAATTCAGAAGTTCTGCTCTGAATTCCTATTCCCCTTTTGGGCACCATTTTGTATAGGGTTATGCTGCCGAAATGCTTCCAAGGCTTATGTAAGGGATAATTTCTCCCCCCCCCCTCCTTAGTTTTATTTTCGTGTCTTTGTAACTCGTCTTTTCATTTAATGAAATATGTGTTTTCTTCTCTTATTTCACCTTTGGAATGTATCTATGCAACTCACACCCTTTGCAATCTTACTTTTTCATTTTGTTTTAACTTAGTTTTTCGTTCTTTTTTATACGTGTGCGTGTGTGTATGAGAGTTAAATGTTATTTCTTCTTTTTATTGTTAAGTAGATGTCTTCATTTTCATAATAGCTATTTAGTTTTTGTTCTAAAACCCGTCCTTATGAAACTATAAAAACGATTTTAAAGTGGTTTTGTCATTTTCGTTTCACTTAGACTTTTTTTTTAGAATTTTTCGTCCTTTTATCTTTTCTTCCACTTTTTAGGAGTTTTTATAGCATTATAAGAGGGGATATGTTGTTATTTTATTTTTCCAAACACTTGTATTTTTCCTTTATTTTCAAAACTTTTTGCTCTTTTAATTTTTTCGTTCTCTTTTTACGCATTTCTACCGCATTTTAGCGGTAGAAATGTATTCGTTTTAATTTTTCGAGCACTTGCATTTTGCGTTTATTTGCAAACTTTTTTCGCTCATTTAATTTTTATTTTCGCTTTTTATGCATTTCTACCGCATTCTAGCGGTAGAAATGCAGTTGTTTTAATTTTTCGTTAACTTAGTTTTTTGCAATTTCTTGTGTGTGCGCATTTATTTCCGCCTACTCGTTAAAAGTTAAATGGCGCTTTGCTTTATTTTAATTCTGTCGAGTGTGTGCGTGTGTTTTACTTTCCTGTAGAGTGCGTGAGTTTTCATTTATGTCGAGAGAGAGTGTGCGTGCGTTGCATTTATTTTGTCCTACTCGTTTGAGTAGGACCCGTATTTATTTTCTCCTACTCATTTGAGTAGGACTTGCGTGTGTGCGTTTTACTGCTTTCTTTCTCCCGCCCACGCAGTTGTGCCGGGACTCGCACTTTACAGCTTTCTTCAGTCCTACTCGTTTGGGTAGGACTTGCAATTTTCAGCTTTCCTTTACTGCTTTTCTTTACTGCTTTCATTTTCAGCTTTCTTTCCTGCTTTATTTATTGCTTTCCTCGCAAGCCGTCCCCATTCCGATGAGTGGCTAACAGTTCTTAGCCCTCGCCATCGAAGAGCATTGGGACAGATAAAATAGCTTAAAATAACTAAAGGTCTAATCTTTCTAATTAATTAATAGCACTTAAGGTTTGCCCGGGTTAACGACGCGTAGGACCACATATCGATGTGTGGGCCCTATTTCCGTTTTCCATACGCTCGCCGAGAGGCCGTGCGTATGGACAGATCACCCCTTGGCAAAGAGAGTGCCAACTCTACCGGATTGGGTTCCCCACCCAATAGCGGGGTTCTTAGCGTAATGCGGGCGTTAAGAGGAATCCTTCGTCGGACGAGAGCCCGGTCGAATAGTCTTAGCGTTCAGGTGAGCGATAGCCCTATAGCTAGGTGAGCTCATTTTAGTGGAACCTCCACGGCCAAGTCTCCGCCTTAATTAATTAGAAATTTAGGAGCTCTTTTTATTTAAAGTTTATTTTAGTTCAATTGTTTTTTCGGTGCCATCGAGCTAAGCTCTTCATCGGCACCACCTTCATGCTTTCATTTTTCTTTCTGTCATTTTCTGCATTTTATTATATATAAAATATCCCGACAAGATAATTATCGGTAAAATAATAGTCCCCTCCAGGGAAGAGTAGAAATAATCGAACCGGACCCGAGAACAATACGACCTCGATATTCCACCCGGAATATCCTGTACTACTCACGATAGGTGCACTTGCCTCCTTTCGTTAAAACTCGATTTCTAAACCTTTTTTATATCCAAAATAAATAAATAAAATACGCGCGACCCGTTTTCCTAAATAAATTCACTTCCGCCTTTTTTCGCAAATAAAACCGCCGGGTCGCCGCGTGACCGCAAATAATTTCCGAGTTTTAACCACCAAGTTTTTGGCGCCGTTGCCGGGGAATTTTACGTTCGTTATTTTAAACCCTGGAAATCTATTAATTTTACCTATATATTTATATATATATATATATATATAAATATGGCCAATATAATAATAATAATAATAACTAATATATATATATTTAGAAATTTATAAAACCAAAAAAAATTGAAAAACTCAAAACAAAAAATTTGAAAAACCTTAAAATTAAAAATTTGAAAAAAAACTATAAAATTAAAAAAAAAAAAAACTAAATAAAAAACAACTAAAACCCAAAAAAAAAACAAAAAAACAAAAAAACTTAACAAAAAAATTTTTATTTTTCATTCTTTTAATAAAAAGACAAAAAAAACAAACAAAACTAAAAAAAAAACATTCTAAAAAAAATGATGAAAAAAAAACAACTAAAAAATAAAAAAACGTCCTTAAAAACACAAAAATACAAGTGTATATATTTTGTCTTTATTTTTTTTAACTTGTTTTATTTTGTTTTGTTTCGCTTCGGCGCGCTTCCATTCTTGTGCACGTTAGGGGTGCGCATTTCCATCACACTCACGTAGCTAAGGCCTTAGCTACCTTCGACTCCCCCACGCACATCCCCCTACCGCCCGCAATCTTTCGGCCGAGTTTATCTTTTTTTGTTTTTTCTGTTATTTTTTTTAATAATGCAGGGTTTCAACTTGGGCCTCCCGCGCTCGTCTAAGGGAAGCTCCTTCCCTCCCTTTTTTTCTTTTTGTACTTATTTTATTTTGTATATTATCTGTTCCGCATACTTAGATTGCAACATTGGGGACAATGTTGGGTTTTAGTATGGGGGTGTTTTCCTATTCTACACTTTTTATATTCAGTACTTAACAAAAAATACAAAAAAATGCAAAAATCAAAAAAAATTTCAAAAAATTTTTAATTAAAAAAAAAAAAAAAACAAAAAACTTCAAAACAAAAAAAAAAAAAAAACAAAAAAACAAAAAAAAAAAAAAAAAAAAATCTCTCTTCCCCCTCTTCTACTCTTTTTTGTAAAAACTTGCGTCTTGCCTGCCCGCGACGGTCGACTCATCGAACCAACCATTCAAATAAGAGTCTGTTCGCGGGGCCGCAATCGAGTTTTTACTTTGCTTTTTTGTAAAAATCTCTCTTTCCCCCTATCTTCTTTAAATAACTTTTCTTTCTCTCATCATTCTTGTAAATAATTTATCCTAAAAAAACTAAAAAAAAAATTTAGAAAAACCCCAAAAACCCTAAAAAGAAAAAAAAAATCTCTAAAAATCCTAAAAAGATAATAATTAAAACACAAAAAAATGATAAAAACTCTAAAAATTCTAAAAAAAAAATGTTTTGTTAAAATTATGTAACAAAATAATTCGAATACACCATTTTTTAACCTTTTTTGCTTTCCAAAAATCTAGTTTCGAGTTAATTTGTATGCGAATTTTAGTTATTCTTTGCTTACTATTCGTTTATTAATTAAAGTTCGATAGATTTAAGTGTCTGGGGTTAAGATTTAAAGAATTTTTTATGTCTTTTCCTTATAATAGGGAACTTGTTTTTCACCACCACTTCTAATTTTAGAAATAGAAGCTCGTTTTTTATGTTAGAAAATAACATCCATGGATTTCAATTATTTTTACTTCATGCTTTTAGAAACATTGGAACGTTCATTTTAAAAGGTTGCTCTCAAAACTTTTTGATTAAAAGCTAGTTTTATTTTTGAAAAATTAAATCCACTTCCATTTTTTTCATGTCTTACTCGACATGTTTTTCCCTATCCCTTAAAAGATCCTATGTCAATGGGAATAAGATTTCGTTCCGTAAACATAGGCACCCAATATTTAAAAAGATTATATATGGAGTAAGAGGATAAAATTCATTACTCCTACAAATATACATTGGGTTGATTTTATCCTTATGAAGAAAGAAAAAAATTATTATATGTTAGGAAAATAAGATTTCATTTTCTAACTATCCAAAAAGAAAAAAATTGGAGGTTCGAGAAAAAATTACCTCACCTCAATATTCAAGCCTTCTTCATAATCCACCAAACCACTTAGCCTATTTCAATGATTCTAGACTTAATTTAAAATTTTTTTTGAGAGCATAATTTTTAAATTGCATTATTTCCTTTAACTTCTTTTAAGCTAAAGTTTTTTGTATAAATCCAATCCATCTTTGTTAAACTAACAAAAATAAATTTTTGCTTTCTATTTTATTTTTTCTAGAAGTCTTTTTGAAACTCTTCCTCTATTCATAACATTTCATAAATTAGGATTTAATTCTTTAACCCCGGATGTTTACTTTGATCTTTCTTTTAATTAATTCAAGCGGTAGCTAAACTTAGGATTTCTTTTATTCCTTATAAGTTCATCTCCAACTTTTGCTCTGGAATAGCAAAAGCTTAAGTATGGGGGTATTTGATGAATTGTAAATATACCTATTTTTGTGTACATTTATTTAGTTGTTTTCATTTATTTTGTCGTTTTTACTTATTTTTATTCAATAAAATGCTCCTATTTTTGTAAATATTATACTAACTTTGTTTATTTTATTTTTCAGAAAAAATCAAAAATCTGCCAAAATTTGACATGTCACGCCCGTGACAAATGGGTCACGCCCGTGACCAGGGCGTGACACGTCAAAAGCCGTGAAATCAGCAATTTTCTGAAGTTCAAAGCCTGTCACGCCCGTGTCACCCGAGTCACGCCCGTGACCCAAGCCCGTGACACTCCACTCGACGATTTCATCTCGACATTCGTCGAGTGTCGACACCCGCCTGTCACGCCCAGAGTCACGCCCGTGACCTGGGGCGTGACCTTTCCAGCTAGCCCGACAAGACCCGCGCGGCGACTTTTTGGCGCACCGCGCCCAGATCCACCTGCCTGTCACGCCCCCTGTCACGCCCGTGACCAAGGGCGTGACCTCTGCGAGACCGACACGTGTCCAGGCCGAAGTCAACTTTCCCGTCAAATCGCCGGCCGCCTTCCAAATAGTACTGTCACGCCCCTGTCACGCCCGTGACCAAGGGCGTGACCCATGAAAATTTGTCTATAAATTCAGAAGTTCTGCTCTGAATTCCTGTTCCCCTTTGGGCACCATTTTGTATAGGGTTGTGCTGCCGAAATGCTTCCAAGGCTTATGTAAGGGATAATTTCTCCCCCCCCCCTCCTTAGTTTTATTTTCGTGTCTTTGTAACTCGTCTTTTCATTAATGAAATATGTGTTTTCTTCTCTTATTTCGCCTTTGGAATGTATCTATGCAACTCACACCCTTTGCAATCTTACTTTTTCATTTTGTTTTAACTTAGTTTTTCGTTCTTTTTTATACGTGTGCGTGTGTGTATGAGAGTTAAATGTTATTTCTTCTTTTTATTGTTAAGTAGATGTCTTCATTTTCATAATAGCTATTTAGTTTTTGTTCTAAAACCCGTCCTTATGAAACTATAAAAACGATTTTAAAGTGGTTTTGTCATTTTCGTTTCACTTAGACTTTTTTTTTAGAATTTTTCGTCCTTTTATCTTTTCTTCCACTTTTAGGAGTTTTTATAGCATTATAAGAGGGGATATGTTGTTATTTTATTTTTCCAAACACTTGTATTTTTCCTTTATTTTCAAAACTTTTTGCTCTTTTAATTTTTTCGTTCTCTTTTTACGCATTTCTACCGCATTTTAGCGGTAGAAATGTATTCGTTTTAATTTTTCGAGCACTTGCATTTTGCGTTTATTTGCAAACTTTTTTCGCTCATTTAATTTTTATTTTCGCTTTTATGCATTTCTACCGCATTCTAGCGGTAGAAATGCAGTTGTTTTAATTTTTCGTTAACTTAGTTTTTTGCAATTTCTTGTGTGTGCGCATTTATTTCCGCCTACTCGTTAAGAGTTAAATGGCGCTTTGCTTTATTTTAATTCTGTCGAGTGTGTGCGTGTGTTTTACTTTCCTGTAGAGTGCGTGCGTTTTCATTTATGTCGAGAGAGAGTGTGCGTGCGTTGCATTTATTTTGTCCTACTCGTTTGAGTAGGACCCGTATTTATTTTCTCCTACTCATTTGAGTAGGACTTGCGTGTGTGCGTTTTACTGCTTTCTTTCTCCCGCCCACGCAGTTGCGCCGGGACTCGCACTTTACAGCTTTCTTCAGTCCTACTCGTTTGGGTAGGACTTGCAATTTTCAGCTTTCCTTTACTGCTTTTCTTTACTGCTTTCATTTTCAGCTTTCTTTCCTGCTTTATTTATTGCTTTCCTCGCAAGCCGTCCCATTCCGATGAGTGGCTAACAGTTCTTAGCCCTCGCCATCGAAGAGCATTGGGACAGATAAAATAGCTTAAAATAACTAAAGGTCTAATCTTTCTAATTAATTAATAGCACTTAAGGTTTGCCCGGGGTTAACGACGCGTAGGACCACATATCGATGTGTGGGCCCTATTTCCGTTTTCCATACGCTCGCCGAGAGGCCGTGCGTATGGACAGATCACCCCTTGGCAAAGAGAGTGCCAACTCTACCGGATTGGGTTCCCCACCCAATAGCGGGGTTCTTAGCGTAATGCGGGCGTTAAGAGGAATCCTTCGTCGGACGAGAGCCCGGTCGAATAGTCTTAGCGTTCAGGTGAGCGATAGCCCTATAGCTAGGTGAGCTCATTTTAGTGGAACCTCCACGGCCAAGTCTCCGCCTTAATTAATTAGAAATTTAGGAGCTCTTTTTATTTAAAGTTTATTTTAGTTCAATTGTTTTTTCGGTGCCATCGAGCTAAGCTCTTCATCGGCACCACCTTCATGCTTTCATTTTTCTTTCTGTCATTTTCTGCATTTTATTATATATAAAATATCCCGACAAGATAATTATCGGTAAAATAATAGTCCCCTCCAGGGAAGAGTAGAAATAATCGAACCGGACCCGAGAACAATACGACCTCGATATTCCACCCGGAATATCCTGTACTACTCACGATAGGTGCACTTGCCTCCTTTCGTTAAAACTCGATTTCTAAACCTTTTTTATATCCAAAATAAATAAATAAAATACGCGCGACCCGTTTTCCTAAATAAATTCACTTCCGCCTTTTTTCGCAAATAAAACCGCCGGGTCGCCGCGTGACCGCAAATAATTTCCGAGTTTTAACCACCATATGCTGAACGAATAATTTACAAAATAAAATATGCACAAAAAGTAAAAGAGAGGGTAGAAGCTTCCCTTAGACGAGTTCGGGGAGGCCCATATGGAACCCTGCATTATTTAGAAAAACAAGCAAGAAGCAAAAAGATAACAAAAAGGAAAAAAAGATAAATTCGGCCAAAAGGTTGTGGGTGGTAGGGGAGCAAGTGTTTGTGTGACTCGAAGCTAACGTCTTCGCTGTTGAGTGTGACAGATAAGCGATCCCCTAGCGCGCACAAGAGTGTGAAACGTGCCGAAGCAAAATGAAACAAAATAAGTTAAAATAAGTTAGAACAAAATATATACATTTGTAAAAACAAAATATATATTTTTGTTATAGATTTTTTTTGGTTTTGTGTTTTTTGATTTTTTTTGTGGTTTTTTTTTTTGTTTTTAGATGTTTTTGTTGTTTTTAGTGTTTTCAGAAAAAAGAATGAGAAATTTTTTGTTAGATTTTATAGTTTTTTTTTTCCATTTTTTTCTTAGTATTTAGATTTTTTGTGGTTTTATAGTTTTTTTAAAGTTTTTTGGAGTTTTTTTATATTTTTAGAGTTTTTAGTTTTATAGTTTTTAGGGTTTTTTTGTATATATTTTTTTTTCATAATAAAAATGAATAATGTTTTGTAAGTTTTTTCATTTTTTCTATTCGTTTTGGGTTTAGAGGTTTTTCGACTTTTTAGTTTTAAAAAGTTTTGGAAACAGTGCTATTTCATTCATTTTTTTTATTTTTTTTTTTTTTTTTGTTTTTTAATATCTAAATATATATGAAATAATTAGTATAAAATAAACACCCTTTTTTTGTTTTAAGTTTTTTTTTGTTTTAGTAATTTTATTATTATTATTATTATTATTATTAGTCGTATTTTTTTGTTGGCCATTTTTTTTGGTTATATAGATATATAAATACGTAAAATTAATAGTGCTCCAGAGTTCAAAATAACGACTCGAAAACTCCCCGGCAACGACACCAAAAACTTGATTGATATTTTGCATCAAGCCAAAAACTTGATGCGGGTTAAAACTCCAAAAATTATTACGACACGTGGTGCCCCAGGCGGTTTATTTAAGAAAAATCGTATTTGGTTTATTTAGAAAACGGGGTGCGCGGATTTATTATTTGGATATAAAATAGATGAGATCGAGTTTTAGCGAATGGAGGCAAGTGCACCTATCGTGAGTAGTACAGGATATTTCGGTGTGGAATATTGAGGTCGTATTATTCTCATGGTCGGGTCGATTATTTCTACTCTTCCCTGGAGGGGACTATTATTTTACCAATAATTACTTGTCGGGTATTTTTTATATATAATAAAAATGACAGAAAATGAAAGCATAAAAGGTGGAGCCGATGAAAAGCTTAGCTCGATGGCACCGAATTAAATTTGAACTAAAATTAACTTTTAATAAAAAGAGATCCTAAATTTCAAATTAATTAAAACGAAGACTTGGCCGTGGAGGTTCCAATAAAATGAGCTCACCTAGATATTGGAATATCGCTCACCTGAACGCAAAGACTATTCGACCGAACGTTAGTCCGGCGAAGGATTCCTCTTAACGCTCGCATTACGCTAAGAACCCCGCTATTGGGTGGGGAACCCAATCCGGAAGAGTTTGCGCGCCTCCTCTCTCGAGGGTTAGTGCGGAACTCCATTTACTAAGGGGTGATCGGTCCATACGCACGGCGTCCCTGCTAGCTAGCGTATGGACTACGGAAATAGAGACCACACATCGATTATGTGGTCGTACACGTCGTAAACCCTAGGCAAATCTTAAGTAATTTTAATTAATTAGAAAATAAGGATCTTTAATTATTTAAAGCTATTTTTTCTGTCCCAATGCTCTTCGATACTGAGGGCTAAGAACGGTTATCCACTCATCGGAATTGGGACGGCAGGCGGTGAAAGCAATAAATAAAGCAGTAAATGAAAGCGATAAAGAAAGCAGGAAAATAAAGCTGTAAAGAAAGCAGTAAAATTGCAAGTCCTACTCAAACGAGTAGGATTGAAATGAAAGCAAAAAATGCGAGTCCCGGCTCAAATGAGTGGGTGGGAGAAATAAAGCTGTAAATGACAAGTCCCACTCAAATGAGTGGGCGAGAAATTGCAAGTACTACTCAAATGAGTAGGGGGGAAATAAAGCGAGTCCTACTCAAACGAGTACGAGTAAATATATGCAATACACGCACACACTCTACAGAAAGTAAAAGTCACGCACACACACTCTCGACATAAAGTAAAACACACGCACATGATAGAATGTAAAAACTCACACACTCTACTGAAAATAATGCTCCATTTAACTCTTAACGAGTAGGCGGAAATAAATGCGCACACGTACAGAAATGAATAAAAACTAAGTTAATGAAAAATTAAAACAACTGCATTTCTACAGATAGAATGCGGTAGAAATGCATAAAAAGCTGAAATAAAAATTAAACGAGCAAATGGTGTCAGGGGGCGTGTCAGCACTGTGCAAATGGCGGCCTGCGAGATTTGACATCAAAGTTGACTTCAGCAGAAAACGTGGCGGTCACGCCCCATGTCATGGGCATGACGGCGGGCGTGTCGGGGAGTTTGAACTAGGTGCGGGTCGTGTCGAAAAGTCGTCGGCACGGTCTTGTCGGCAAGGTGGAGGAGTACACGCCCGTGTCGCATCTTGACACGGGCATGTCGGGTCGGGTCGACGAACGTCAAGCGCAAAACGTGAGGAATGCTGACACGGGTCTCGGTCACGGCCGTGTCATATTTGACACGGGAGCTTGGTGAAGCAGCCTATCGGTTGAAGCTTTCAGTGGAGCTTGGTGGAATACATGATGTATTCCATATTTTGGTGCTTCGGAAGGCTGTGCAAGAGCCTTCGCAAGTGATCGCGGTTGATCAAGTGCTGGTGGATAGTGGGTTGACGACAAAAGTCAAGCCCATGCGGATTGAGGACTCGGAGGTCAAGCGGCTACACAAAAAAGAGATCAGGATGGTCAAGGTCCGGTGGGACAATTGCGGTCGTGAGGAGCTCTCTTGGGAGAGAGAGCAGACTATGCTTGACGAGTATCTGGAGTTATTCCGCTCAGGTACAATTTAATTTTGTACATGTATTTCCTTTATATAATTTCGTGGATGAAATTCTTTTAAGAGGGGGAGAGTTGTAATGGCCCAAAACTCAAAAGAGCGACAGGGGACGTTTTGGGCCAGTTTTGGGTTCTGGCAGGAGGCACACAGCCTGGGACACGGGCGTGTCCCAGGGCGTGTCAGGCTTGTGTCGACACTCAGCCGGCAAAGTCGACATTTTGCGCTCGACGTTGTGTCGAGACAGGGCACACGGTCTGAGACACGGGCGTGTCTCAGGGCGTGTCGAGCCCGTGTCAACACTCAGCCCGTGAAGTCGACATTTTGTGCTCGACGAAGTGTCGAGACATGGCACACAGCCTGAGACACGGGCGTGTCTCAGGGCGTGTAGAGCCCGTATCGACACTCGTCCCGGGGAGTCAACGAAGTTTGATCGACGAAGTGTCGAGACATGGCACACGACCTAAGATACGGGCGTGTCCAAGGCCGTGTCGTGAGGTCGACGAACTTCGCTCGACGAAGTGTCGAGACTGTGTACACAGCCTGGAGCCCAGGCGTGTTGAGGTGGACACGGGTTAGGACACGGCCGTGTCAAAGAACCCGTGTAGTTCTCCGGTTGTTTTCGGAATAAATCGATAAAGAAAGCAGAAAAATAAAGCTGTAAAGAAAGCAGTAAAATTGCAAGTCCTACTCAAACGAGTAGGATTGAAATGAAAGCAAAAAATGCGAGTCCCGGCTCAAATGAGTGGGTGGGAGAAATAAAGCTGTAAATGACAAGTCCCACTCAAATGAGTGGGCGGGAAATTGCAAGTACTACTCAAATGAGTAGGGGGGAAATAAAGCGAGTCCTACTCAAACGAGTACGAGTAAATAAATGCAATACACGCACACACTCTACAGAAAGTAAAAGTCACGCACACACACTCTCGACATAAAGTAAAACACACGCACATGACAGAATGTAAAAACTCACACACTCTACTGAAAATAATGCTCCATTTAACTCTTAACGAGTAGGCGGAAATAAATGCGCACACGTACAGAAATGAATAAAAACTAAGTTAATGAAAAATTAAAACAACTGCATTTCTACCGATAGAATGTGGTAGAAATGCATAAAAAGCTGAAATAAAAATTAAACGAGCAAATGGTGTCAGGGGGCGTGTCAGCACTGTGCAAATGGCGGCCTGCGAGATTTGACATCGAAGTTGACTTCGGCAGAAAACGTGGCGGTCACGCCCCATGTCATGGGCATGACGGCGGGCGTGCCGGGGAGTTTGAACTAGGTGCGGGTCGTGTCGAAAAGTCGTCGGCACGGTCTTGTCGGCAAGGTGGAGGAGTACACGCCCGTGTCGCATCTTGACACGGGCGTGTCGGGTCGGGTCGACGAACGTCAAGCGCAAAATGTCAGGAATGCTAACACGGGTCTCGGTCACGGCCGTGTCATATTTGACACGGGAGTGTGGCCGAGCGTGTCAAGCTTTTTTCATCAAAAATGGCTGATTTCATGGGATTTGAACTCTCACACCCTAGTCATGGGCATGACCAACAGTACACGGGCGTGTACTTGACGTTTTTGCAATTTTTCTTGAAAAATTCAGGAAACAAAAAGAACTTATGTTAGAACAATTTTTACGAAAAAGAAGCAATTTATTAAAGAAAAATATACAAAAATAACAAAAATAAAGTAAAATAACTTATTTATTGTACATAAATATAGGTATATTTACAATTCATCAACCTCCTTGCCTGTTCATCTTTTTCTCCCCCTTTTTGACTTCAGCAAATAGCTGGCAGGGTTCTAAGTTACTGGAACATAGCAGAACATGCTCCCCCTCAACTGATGCACCATCTTGAAGAGTCTTCATTGTTCTGAAGAATAATTCCATCTGCAAAATACAAAAAATATGCAACAAAAATGAGGAGCAACTGAAGCTATATCAGGTTTAACATACCAAACTCAAATTTGAGGGTGTTAAATTTTGCTTCAACTAGTAGCTTAGTGAAGATGTCAGCCACTTGCTTGTCGGTTGGGACAAACTCAAGGTTGATATCTCCACATTCCACATGCTCCCTAATGAAATGATATCTGATTTCAATGTACTTAGTCCTGCTTTGGGAGACATGATTCCTAGTAATTGAAATAACACTAGTAGAATCATAGAATAAGGGACTTCTACTCATCTGAAGGTTGTAGTCCTGGAGCTGAGGCTGGATCTACAACAACAGCTACCTGTTGAGATGTACTGTGACTCTGCAGTTGAAATTGCAACACTGGTTTGCTTCTTGCTACTCCATGAAACTAGTCTTCCACCTAGGAATTGACAGGTGCCAGAATTGCTCTTCCTATCTTCCTTGCAACCCGTAAATTTTGCATCTGAATATACAGTTAATTCAAATTCCTCATTCCAAGGGTAGCACAGACCAAGATCTATTGTGCCCTTAAGATACCTTAGAATTCTCTTTGTAGTAGAGTAATGAGAATATTTGGAGCAGGGCTGGTACCTAGCACAATCACATATTACATACATGATGTCTGGTCTACTTGCAGTAAGATAAAGAAGAGAGCCAATTATCCCCTATACAAAGTCTCATCAACAGGTTTCCCTGCCTCATCTTTGCATATGGACATACTTGATCTCATGGGAGTTCTCATGGTGGAGGAATTTTCGATACCAAATTTATTTATTAACTCCCTAGTGAACTTAGAATGGGATACAGACAAGCCATCATCAGTCTGTCCTACTTGGAGATCAAAGAAGAACTTAAGTTCTCCCATACTGCTCATCTCAAACTTCCCCTGGATAAGTTTGGCAAATTTCCTGCAGAGGTTATCATCTGTAGATCCAAAGATGATGTCATCTACATAGATTTGTACTAGGATGATCTTACCCTTAGATTCCCTAAGGAATAGGGTCTTCTCAATCTTCCCCTTGAGAATTTGTTCTCAATGAAGAAGCTAAACAATGTCCCATACCATGCTTTAGGGGCTTGATTTAGCCCACATAGAGCTTTCCTAAGTCTATAAATAGAATCAGGTGAGTTAAGAACTACAAAACCTAGAGGATGTTCAACATAGACTTCCTCTTTTAAATCATCATTCAGGAAGGCTGACTTCACATCCATCTAGTAGACCTTGAACCCCATATGTGCAGCATAAGCAAGGAACAATCTTATGGCCTCCAATATTGCTATAGGGGCAAAGGTTTGATCAAAATTAATGCCCTCTTCTTGTATGTACCCCTTAGCAACTAATCTTGCTTTATTCTTGATTATAATCCCATGTTCATCAAGTTTGTTTCTGTAGATCCACTTGACTCCAATGACATTATGTCCATGAGGTCTGGGAACCAGCTCCCGGACTTTGCATCTTTTGAACTGCTTCAGTTCCCCTTACATAGCCATTATCCAGAATTGATCTATGTTGGGCTCTTCAAACTTCTTTGGCTCCACATGTGACAGGAAGCTTGCATGCAAAGTTGTATTTAGATTTGTGCTTCTTGTCACTACTCCATGACTTGGTTCACCAATAATTTGGTGAGTATGATGGTCTCTTAAATGCCTTATTACTGGAGGTAATATTCTTTATGCATAAACTTCTAGCAGTACTCTTCTTTTTGCATCTGCTTCAGGAACCGCTCCTTGTTGATCCTCATCTTCTCCAAGTGTGTCTAGTGGACCTTCAGGAATATCCACTTCATTTTGGATAGCAGTTATGCTTACTTGATGGTTAGATTATCCATCATCTTTTCTGTACCTACAGTGCTGGAGGAGGGTCTTGACAGTACCCTGTTAATTATGCTAGACTCATCAAAGACTACATGCACTTACTCTTCTACAACTTGGCTTTTCAAGTTGTAGATTCTATAAGCTTTCTCACGATTGTTGTACACAACAAAAATCTCATTAAAGGACGTGACAACAAACTTAGTGTTATAGAACTTTCCATTATGAAGCACGTAGCATTTTCTACCAAAGATTCTGAGATAGTTCAGGTTTGGTTTTCTGCCTTTCAGTATCTCATAGGGAGTCTTCTTATGACATTTGGTGATAGAGGCCCTGTTGAGGATATGACATGAAGTATTTACTGCCTCAGCCCAGAAATATTCTCGGAGAGATTTGTCACTCAACAGGGTCCTACCATCTTCTATGAGAGTTCTATTTTTCCACTCAATAATCCCATTTTGCTGGGGTATTGTAGGCGAAGAGAATTCTTGATGAATCCCATGCTATTCACAGAATCTTGTCATGCTATTAGACTGGAATTCAGTTACATGGTCACTCCTGATTTCGACCACAAAGCTGTTAAACTCATTCTAAATTTGCATGACAAATTTAATGAAGATATCAAGGGTTTCATTCTTTCTATTTACGAAGAATACACAAGCAAACCTGGAAAAGTCATCAACCACAACAAGGGTGTAGACCTTCCTGCCAAGACTATGTGCTGGAATAGGACCAAATAAGACCATATGCGTAACGCCCCCTATCCGTCACATAGCATATAGTAGTAGGTCCAGCCGGGGCCCGACGCCATATACTACAGACAGACCGGGTGGTTACTCAATGGAAACCATCCAACCAATCATAACGTCCTACACAGAGCATTCTAGCGGAAGCAGTTTATATAAGTTGCAATAAAGAACCCAGAACTAAAGCATGAATGTCCACTAATACCAAATAGGAATGTTGCACATACAAAAGTACAGGCCTTAAGGCCTTACAAAATTGTTCACTTCATATTAAATGATTAACAAACCATGACACGCAGGCCGGTCATACATGAATAAAAGCAGTAAACACTCCCATTAGGACTTCGAGGGTCGGCTTCGTAATTTGGGCTTTAGCCCGCTATTGACCGCTTGGTCCAGCAGCACCTGCAAGCAACAAACCACCGCACGGTGGCAAAACAAGGCAACGGTCAGCAATGCTGACCAAATTATAACGATCCCGCCCCCAACTCGGGGCGGCGATGCTCCTTCCCTGCATTTCATTAGCATAAGCGAGCAATTTAACAATATTCAGTTCATCACAGACGTTGGCTCGCACGGCCACACGCCCCGTGCTCTCATGACACATTCTCGGTGAATCGGTCGATGTCACGTCAATTAAAGCCATAGGCATTCCGATCTCACCACCGCCACTTTGACGGCCAAACCTATGAGCATTTTCTCTTCTTGGCCTGGGTCACGACAATTTAAGCTATAGACCGCCGAAGACCCTAATCTATGCCAACGGCAAGTGCCACATAACCTTAGGTCTCTTTAACCGAATGACATAGAAATGGGTACGGTTCCATCTAACCCGTACTCACATCGCAACGACAATTTAAGCCATATTCGCAGGTCAAACTTCTCCCGAGTCTCACTTTGTCACACATTTCACATGACTCGGTTATGTTCAAGTTGGCTCTCAGGCCACCAAGTTGGCAAGATCATGCATCCGCCCAGTTTTTTGGGTGCACCTTTGGGTTAATCCCCAAGGTTCCCTGTTGCAATCTACCACATAGAAAACCCGAAAAACAATCAATCGCACGGAGTCTTCTTCGGCATTTATGCAATGCAACATCACCGATCCAGACCAACATGTCTGGATAGGCTTCACACATCATGCATATGTCCGTTCTCGCTTACGGACTCTACACAACGGGGACTTTATATATCTAGCCGAAGGAACGCCTCCAAGTCACCGCAAACTCGTAAGAGCGGGCTTCCTCTACAAAGAAGGAGAGCTTCACATGCTCAAGAAGAGAATCGTTACCCTAGCATTCTTCTTTGGCACCATGGAAAAGTAAGCGGATAAAAAGCACCGCACTCTCTTTGCCTCCGTGGATCCGGAGTCGGCTCGCGATTTGGAGCTTCAAAGCTCCTCCAATGGCCGGATCTAGCTTCTTCTTCCTTCCTTGGCTCTCCTCTCTCTATACTTTAGAAAGATAACCACTCAAGTAAAAGTGACGGTTTCAAGGCCCAATCCCGGTTATATCCCAGTAGGAACAACCCCCAACCGTCGGATCCCAAAATAAAGAAACGAACGGCCTTGATTCGGGACTGAAATGTACAAACTGGACCGAACACAGCCTGGCACACGCCCGTGTCCTGGGCCGTGTGCCTCATTCGCCATCAAAATTGACACGTCTGGAACAACACACGGGCATCGAACATGCCTGTGTTCGACCTGACACGCCCGTATTCCAACTGACACGGACGTGTGGTCGGCCGTGTGCCCCCATCGATTTATTCCAAAAACAACCGGAGAACTACACGGGTTCTTTGACACGCCCGTGTCCTAACCCGTGTCCACCTCAACACGCCTGGGCTCCAGGCTGTGTACACAGTCTCGACACTTCGCCGAGCGAAGTTCGTCGAACTCACGACACGGCCTTGGACACGCCCGTATCTTAGGCCGTGTTCCATGTCTCGACACTTCGTCGAGCAAACTTCGTTGACTCCCCGGGATGAGTGTCGATACGGGCTCTACACGCCCTGAGACATGCCCGTGTCCCAGGCTGTGTGCCATGTCTCGACACTTCGTCGAGCACAAAATGTCGACTTCATGGGCTGAGTGTTGACACGGGCTCGACACGCCCTGAGATACGCCCGTGTCTCAGGCCGTGTGCCCTGTCTCGACACAACGTCGAGCGCAAAATGTCGACTTCGCCGGCTGAGTGTCGACACAAGCCTGACACGCCCTGGGACACGCCCGTGTCCCAGGCCGTGTGCCTCCTGCCAGAACCCAAAACTGGCCCAAAACGTCCCCTGTCGCTCTTTTGAGTTTTGGGCCGTTACAACTCTCCCCCTCTTAAAAGAATTTCATCCACGAAATTATATAAAGGAAATACATGTACAAAATTAAATTGTACCTGAGCGGAACAACTCCGGATACTCGTCAAGCATACTCTGCTCTCTCTCCCAAGAGAGCTCCTCACGACCGCAATTGTCCCACTGTACCTTGACCATCCTGATCTCTTTTTTTGTAGCCGCTTGACCTCTGAGTCCTCAATCCGCATGGGCTTGACTTTTGTCGTCAACCCACTATCCACCAGCACTTGATCAACCGCGATCACTTGCGAAGGCTCTTGCATAGCCTTCCGAAGCACCAAAATATGGAATACATCATGTATTCCACCAAGCTCCACTGAAAGCTTCAACCGATAGGCTGCTTCACCCACTCGCTCCAGAACCTCAAACGGCCCAAGGTACCTCGGGCTTAGCTTTTTCAATCGCCGCACCCGCGAGACACCCTTAAACGGCTTGATCTTTAAGTACACCCAATCTCCCACAGCGAACTCCACGTTCCTGTGCTTGCCATTATAGTACTTCGCTTGCCGGTCCTGAGCGATAAGCAACCTCTCCCGAATGGTTCTCACCAAAGAAGTAGCATCCTCCACTTCTAATCGCTTATACAACTTTGACTCACCCGTTTCTAGCCATGACAACGGCGTGCGATATTTTCTACCATATAGGGCCACGAAGGGCGCCATTTGAATACTCGCTTGGTAGCTATTATTGTACGCGAACTGCACCAAATAAAGGTGGTCTTCCCATTGCTTTCCAAAATCCAAGACACACATGCGGAGCATGTCTTCCATGGTTCTATTGACCCTCTCGGTCTGCCCATCCGTTTGCGGATGGAAGGCTGTGCTGAATTCCAACTTTGTTCCCAACATTTGTTGCACTAGCCTCCAATCCTTGGACATGAACCGCCCATCTCGGTCACTCACAATGATGCGGGGCACACCGTGAAGCTGTACTATATTATCCACATATAGTTTTTCCAACTTCTCCACCGGATCATCCTTCCTATGTGGAATGAAATGCGACACCTTCGTTAACCGATCTACGACCACCCAAATGGCGTCGTTCCCCTTTTGCGACCTTGGCAAACCATGCACAAAGTTCATAGAGATGTCATCGAATTTCCACTCCGGAATAGGCAAGGACTTAAGAAATCCTCCCGGCTTTTGGCACTCCGCCTTCACCAAGGCGCAAGTTTGGCACTTCGCTACGTAGAGCGCCACATCTTTCTTCAAGCCCGGCCACCAAAACAGTTTCTTTACATCGTGGTACATCTTCCTGCTCCCCGAATGAATCGAGTACTTGGTATGGTGTGCCTCGTACAACAATTCCACCCGCAAATTGCCCACACTTGGGACGCACAGACGACCGTCTTTCCAAAGCAATCCGTCCTCCACAACGAATTGGGAATTTGACCCATCCAGAGCCTCTACCATGAACTGCTTCATATGGACATCCATATCAAAAGCCTGCTGAATCCGATCAGCCAAGTCATATTGGACTTCAGTCCAATTCAGTACTGCTTCAGCACTTGATTGCCTATCCACACAAACAATCTCCAATGCCTCCAACTCCCGCACCAACCGCTCATCATGCACCGATAGCCAATTGGCTTGAGCTGGGGCTCGGCGACTCCACGCGTCCGCAACCGCATTCCCTTTACCAGGCACGTAGTGGATCTTGAATGTATAGTATCCCAAGAACTCCATACATCTACGCTGCCGCATATTCAAATCCTTCTGATCAATCAGATACTTCAGGCTCTTGTGATCGGTGTAGATATCAATCTTCACACCGTACAAATAATGCCTCCACAGCCTCAAGGCAAAAATCACGGCCGCTAACTCCAAGTCATGGACCGAATAGTTCCTTTCATGCACTTTTAGCTATCTTGATCCATAAGCTATTACACTTCCGTGTTGCAGTAGCATGCAACCCAAACCGCTGCCCGAAGCATCGCTATAAATCTCATAGCCTTCGGTCCCACATGGAGAACTCAGCACAGACACCGTGGTCAACCGACACTTCAACTCCTCGAAAGCTCGCGCGCACTCCGGCGTCCAAACGAACTTCAGCTCCTTCCTCGTCAAAGTAGTGAGAGGTAACGCTATCCTCGAGAAGTTCTCTACGAAGCGCCTATAATAGCCGGCAAGCCCCAAAAAGTTCCGGACTTTCGCTACCGTAGCAAGCTCAGGCCACTCCCGTATTGCAACAACCTTCGCCGGATCCATATCAATACCCTCTCCACTCACTATATGACCGAGGAACGCCACTGAGGATAACCAAAACTCGCACTTCGAGAACTTGGCATACAGTTGATTCCTCCTTAGCATCTCCAAAACCAAATGAAGATGCTTGAAGTGATCTTCCTCACTTTGCGAGTACACCAAAATATCATCGATGAAGACGATCACAAAATGGTCCAAGTACTCCCTGAAAGTCTTATTCATCAAATCCATGAACACTGACGACGCATTAGTCAGCCCAAACGGCATGACTGTAAACTCATAATGCCCGTATCTTGTACTAAACGCTGTCTTCGGGATATCGCTCTCCCTTATTCGCAGCTAATAGTACCCAGACTTGAGATCCAACTTCGAGTACAGCGTCGACCCGACCAACTGATCAAAAAGATCATCAATCCGGGGGATTGGGTACTTGTTCTTCTCAGTCAACTTATTGAGCTCCCGATAATTAATATATAACCTCAAGCTTCCGTCGTTCTTTTTAACAAAGTGGACCGGCGCGCTCCAAGGCGAAGAACTTGGGTGCACATACCCTTGCTCCAACAACTCTTGCAGTTGTACTTTCAGCTCCGCAATTTCCTTAGGCGCTAGCCGATAAGGAGATCGTGACACAGGTTTGGCACCTGGCACTAGCTCAATCGTGAAATCTATCTCCCGCTGAGGCGGGGCTCCAAGAAGATCTGCGGGGAACACATCAGGGTATTCTGATACCACTGAAATACTATCCAACGCGGGCTTCGGCTTTGCAACCTCCACTAGTGTAAAGAACAGTTCTGCACCGGCACGAACCCCCTTCACCACCTGAAGAGCAGACATCAACGTCTTGCTCGACCCCTTTAAGCCCGTAAAAGTCGTCTCACGACTTGCTCCCAACTTGACTTCCTTGCGACCGCAATCAATATAGGCCTGCTGCTCCGAGAGCCAGTCCATGCCAAATATAACGTCAAATACACCAACGGAAGTAACGACGCTTGCAGATCGAACTCCTGATTCCCAATACGAATCTTAACATCGCAGATCCTATCCGTGCGCATCGAACACCCATTGGGCAACAACACATCCAAATTTTCCTTCGCCATAGAAGAAGGGACTCCGATGCGTGATATAAATCCCTCAGACAAGGAGGAGTGTGAAGCTCTTGTATCGAAGAGTGCTCTTGTCGGATTTTCACAAATCAAAACAAATCCTAAACAAGCAGTGGTAAGGTAACATGTGCATAACAAGTATTTAAAGAAATTGACTCGCTATAAATTAAACCGTACCTGTCACCACATCAGCTTGTTTGATGGCCTCCTGTTGGCCAAGATTATACACCCTTGGTTGGGCCGGAGCATAGTGGGACGTGGTCGACTCCTTCACTTTGCCCTTCTCTTCATAAGTCGCTCCCGGCCTTCTATCGGACTTGGGGCGTCCGCTCCAACAATCGCGGGCAAAATGCCCCGACTTTTCGCAAGTAAAACATGCGCCCGGGGTCTGACCCGTAGTCGCCCCAGAAGCACCCGACAGAGCTGGACCCGAAGTCCTATGCTTCTTGAAAGACATCCGATAGCCGGACTTTGAAGTAGTCGGCACTTTGAATTCAGATTTCTTATCACCCAAGCTTTTCTTTGCTTGTACATTCTTCATGTCCTCCAAGGACCGGGCCGTGTTGACCAAGGTCAAGAAACCCTACATCATCGGCCCTGATAGTAGTAACCTCAACATATCTCTCAACCCTTCGTAGAATCGATTCGTCTTGCGCTCCTCATCCACAATGGTTGAACTAGCATATCGACTCAATCGAGTAAACTCGTGGAGATATTCATCCACGCTCTTCTCACCCTGCACCAACTTCAGGAACTCATTCTCCAACGCTATCCTCTACGCCGAAGGGAGGTATCTAGACAAGAACAATCTCGAGAACAACTCAATCGAGACATCAACAAGTTGCCTACCTCGCAATAGGTGCAGCTCCAATCCTTCCCACCACATTCTCGCTTCACCGTCCAGAAGGAACGTAGTGATGGTGGTCATTTGCCACTCCTCCGTCTCCGTTGCTTTCATGACTCTCTTCACCCTGGAGAGCCAGTCCTCAGCTTGAGATGGGGTTCCCAACCCCGAGAATACCGGAGGACTAAAGCTCATGACATGCTTGAGCTGTCTCTCGGTTGCCCTCCTTGGCACCACCGGCTCCACTACCACATGATACACTCTCCTCGGCTCAGCCTCTTGCAGCAGTACCTGCTCCATCGCAGAAGCAGGCTGTTGCGTTTGCCTTGCAGGCTGCATATTAATCATAGCCAACACTGCTTTGGCCACCAATCGTATGGTCTCAGTCGATAGAGGTGTTGCAGGAGCTTCATTAGGTGCACTGCTAGCCTCAGAAACTCGACGTTCCTACGGCCCAGCACCACTTCTGGTCACCTATAGTCATACAAAACACCGTTAAGCGACCAAATGAAATTGCAAACAACAATTATAGGAACACGCAGGTTCCTCAAACACGTGTATTTCATTCCTAAGTGGACATTCATGGGTTCTTTTACTATTATAACGATGACGCACACACATGTGCTCACCACCCCTTAAAAAGAATTCGTCCACGAATTCATTTTAAGCCCGACCAAAACCAGTAGTCTGATACTAAATTGTAACGCCTCATATCCGTCACATAGCATATAGCAGTAGGTCCGGCCGGGGACCGACGCCATATACTACAGACAGACCGGGTGGTTACTCGAAGGAAACCATCCAACCAATCATAACGTCCTACACAGAGCATTCTAGTGGAAGCATTTATATAAGTTGCAATAAAGAACCCAGCACTAAAGCATGAATGTCCACTAATACCCAATAGGAATGTTGCACATACATAAGTACAGGCCTTAAGGCCTTACAAAATTGTTCACTTCATATTACATGATTTACAAACCACGGCACGCAGGCCGGTCATACATGAATAAAAGCAGTAAACACTCCAATTAGGCCTTCGAGGGTCGGCTTCGCAATTTGGGCTTTAGCCCGCTATTGACCGCTTGGTCCAGCAGCACCTACAAGCAACAACCACCGCACGGTGGCAAAACAAGGCAACGGTCAGCAATGCTGACCAAATTATAACGATCCCACCCCCAAATCGGGGCGGCGATGCTCCTTCGCTTCATTTCATTAGCATAAGCGAGCAATTTAACAATATTCAGTTCATCACAGACGTTGGCTCGCACGGCCACACGCCCCGTGCTCTCAGGGCACATTCTCGGTGAACCGGTCGATGTCACGTCAATTAAAGCCATAGACATTCCGATCTCACCACCGCCACTTTGACGGCCAAACCTATGAGCATTTTGTCTTCTTGGCCTGGGTCACGATAATTTAAGCCATAGACCGCCGAAGACCCTAATCTATGCCAACGGAAAGTGCCACGTAACCTTAGGTCTCTTTAACCGAATGACATAGAAATGAGTACAGTTCCATCTAAACCGTGCTCACATCGCAACGACAATTTAAGCCATATGCGCAGGTCAAACTTCTCCCGAGTCCCACTTCGTCACACATTTCACATAACTCGGTTATGTTCAAATTGGCTATCAGGCCACCAAGTTGGCAAGATCACGCATCCGCCCAGTTTTCCGGGTGCACCTTTGGGTTAATCCCCAAGGTTCCCTGTTGCAATCTACCACGTAGAAAACCCGAAAAACAATCAATCGCATGGAGTCTTCTCCAGAATTTATGCAATGTAACATCACCGATCCAGACCAACATGTCCGGATAGGCTTCACACATCATTCCTATGTCTGTTCTCGCTTACGGACTATACACAACGGGGACTTTACATATCTGTCCGAAGGAATGCCTCCAACTCACCGCAAACTCGCGAGAGCGGGCTACCACTACAAAGAAGGAGAGCTTCACATGCTCAAGAAGAGAATCGTTACCCTATTGTTCTTCTTTGGCGCCATGGAAAAGTAAGCAGATGAAAAGCACCACACTCTCTTCGCCTCCGTGGATCTAGAGTCGGCTCGCGATTTGGAGCTTCGAAGCTCCTCCAATGGCCGGATCTAGCTTCTTCTTCCTTCCTTGGCTCTCCTCTCTCTCTATACTTTAGAAAGATAACCACTTAAGTAAAAGTGAGGGTTTCACAGGCCCAATCCTGGGTATATCCCAGTAGGAACAACCCCCAACCGTCGGATCCCAAAATAAAGAAATGAACGGCCTTGATTCGGGATTGAAATGTACAATCTAGACCGAACACGGCCTGGCACACGCCCGTGTCCAGGGCCGTGTGCCACATTTGCCGTCAAAATCGACGCGTCTGGAACAACACACGGGCATCGAACACGCCCGTGTTCGACCTGACACGCCCGTGTTCCAACTGACACGGCCGTGTGGTCGGCCGTGTGCCCCCATCGATTTATTCGGAAAACAACATGAGAACTACACGGGTTCTTGGACATGCCCGTATCCTAACCTGTGTCCACCTCAACACGTCTGGGCTCCAGGCCGTGTACATGGTCTCGACACTTCGTCGAGCGAAGTTCGTCGACCTCACGACACGGCCTTGGACACGCCCGTGTCCTAGGCGGTGTGCCTTGTCTCGACACTTCGTCGAGCAAAATTTGTCAACTCCCCAGGACGAGTGTCGACACGGGCTCGACATGCCCTAAGACATGCCCGTGTCTCAGGCCGTGTGTCATGTCTCGACACTTCGTCGAGCACAAAATGTCGACTTTGCGGGCTGAGTGTCGACACGGGCTCGACACGGGCTCGACACGCCCTGAGACACGCTCGTGTCTCAGGCTGTGTGCCCAGTCTCGACACAACGTCGAGTGCAAAATGTCGACTTCGCCGGCTGAGTGTCGACACAAGCCTGACACGCCCTGGGACATGCCCGTGTCCCAGGCCTGTGCCTCCTGCCAGAACCCAAAACTGGCCCAAAATGTCCCCCGTCGCTCTTTTGAGTTTCAGGGCGTTACAATATGCAGGTGGAATAAGAACCTCACAGATTCTTTGATCCCAATACCTTTGAAGGAAACTTTTGTCTGTGTGACCTTTTGGCAAGCAGAGAAAATGCCCTTCTTGAAGCATTTCATATAGGTAACATTCCAAACTAGCTCTTGACTGAAGAGCTGGCCAATAGTTTTATAATTTACATGGGATAGCCCCTTGCACCATTAGACACAATAAGAGGATTTCTCATTTGCCATTAGACAGACAGTAGAGTCTGTATTTAAACATAAAAAGTTCCAGCAATAAACATTTCCACTCCTAGTGCCTGTCAAAATGACCTTTTGGTCACTTGACCTACTAATTAGGCACTTATCCTTATGGAAGACAACAACATAGCCAAGATCAGAGAGCTGGCATATGCTTATAAGGTTATGTTGCAACCCTTCATCATAAGCCACCATACTGATGGTGACTATGTCATTGGTGATCTTACGCTATCCTCTTTTTATCCCTCTATTTGAGCCATAAAAGATTAATTTGGGTCCATCTTTTACTGGAGTGTGCTCTTGCAAATTGCTCCTTGTCCCAGTCATGTGCGTGGAACATCCACTGTCCAAGTACCATATAGGGGTATGGCCACTTGTACTAACCTGGAATATACAATGTACTTTACCTTAGGACCCCAATATCTATTGGGTCCTAGGTGCATATTAGAGAAAAACTGAACATGTCCCCCAATAGCATTTCTGACTGGTGGACTAACTTTAGCTCTGACCACATTAAGATTGTGTCATCAGTCAATCGCAAAATGGCCTATCTTACCAAAACTCCAACAATCATGTATGTTGTATCTCCTCTTCTGTGTAGGCCTAATAGTTGGTTTGACTGCAGTCTTGATAGAAGGAAGAGATGCCGCACCCATTTTCTATTTTCTTTCAGCATGGATTTGACTGAATGTTAGTCTGCTTGCTGGATTGTGTGGCATGTCCTGAATCCTATCAGTAGTACATTTCTTAAAAGATAGTGTGCTCTTGCTAGCATCATAAATGGCCATATTACGGAAGCTAACAGACTAACCCTTAGTCATATTCTGTGCTGGGAGGTTCAGAAAACTGGTTGCAGCCACATTTTTGAGAGGGGCTGTAACACCAAAGACAAATGGTCCATGATGGACCATTTGAATTTCATCATGGGCAGCCTTAAAGGCACTTGCCTTTTTGTAGCTTCCATAATGGCATGAAACATATTTTGTGACACTACTGGATGCACCACTCATATAGTGACCATAAATACTTTCTTGGTCATACATATTTGAAGGTTATATTACCCTCTTGAATGGGTTAAGTGGCCTAGATGCCATTGGCACAACTGGAAATTTCCCTTTCCCTTGGGGTTGAATAGGTCTTGTGTTACCCTTGAAGCCTAACCCCTTCTTACCCTTTTGTGCAGAGAAAGAATCTATCAAGAGAAACACTGTATTAGGCTAAGAGAAGATGGACACCATACTTTCTCCTTCTAGAGTTTTTCTTGAAGATCTTTGATGAGACTATCTTTGCTTTTGAAAGTTTCCATCTGGATGCCTGGCAGGGTTTTCAGATGACTGAGCTCCCTCATTGTCTGATTCAGCACAACAGCTGTTTCAGCAAGCTGAAAAGCAGCAGGTTGAAGTGACAAAATTTCTTTAGCCTGTTTCTTAGTTAGCTTCTTGCATTTCTTGAAGGCATTCAGAAGTTCACTATATCTGTCAATCAATTGATTGACATCACCATCTGATCCAGAATTATTTTCACCATTAGATGAAGAGGCTTCTGCATCTGGTCTTGTCTCATGAATGGACACAGAACAGGATGTAGAATATACCTGAAAGAATTATTTTCAAGATTGTCTAAACACCTAGAGGGGGGGGTGAATATGTTCAATTCTTTTTCAACTTAGATAGTAGTTAAATTGATCACAGCACAGATAAAATCTATAGTTACCACAGCACACAAACAACTAATCACACCATACACATGGGTTTTATAGTGGTTCCCCAAATAATTGGTACATCCACTTTCCCACTTCGCCTATCTAGCAGTATAACAGATTCGACCTAACTTCCTTCCACCTTCTCAGATCCTCAGATCTTACAACTCAGAACCATAATTACTTCTTACAGATCACACTTCAACAAGTGCTACAACTCAGGCTCTTCCCAAGAACCCTACCTCAGAGTGAATCTCCACTCCTACCACTCAGGCAATCAACCCTACCTCAGCATTTTCAACAGGCCTACAGCTCAGAGAAACCAATCTCCTACCTCAGGAAAACAGCCCTACCTCAGCCTTTATAATTACAGGCTTACAACTTAGAGAACTTAATCTCTTACACTCAGATCTAGAATAGATCCTACATGAATTTGATTAAGAAGATGTTTCTTCCTTCACTCTGAAAGAGATGAAGGAATCTTTAACAGATCTTGTTGGATCTGCTTTTAACTATTCTTTACAATAATGATTATGATTCAACCTGACTTAGCTTATTCAAAGCTTCTTGAAAGAAAGAACTTAGGTTGAATCATCTTGAGAAGTTTGAGTAGATCCAACTTCTCCCACCTTGCTGAATTAATTCTGCAATCTTCAAAAGATCTGTTGTGAAGCAATCTCCTTCTCTGATTTTGAATCAGAATCTTCTTCTGTACTAGAATCCATGAATTCTTCTTGGAGAACTCCTCTTCTAATTTCTCTCCGTCTTCAATTGTTGTATATCTCTGATATCCTGGCCCTATTTATAGTTTACATCAGTGGCAACCGTTTGATCCGATAGTTGACTGACATCTGACAGTTCTGTCATGTCTAATAGGTCGTGATAATTCTGGCAGATGTGAAGTCTTCAGTCTTGAGATTTTGTACTTAGAGATTTTTAACTCAGCTGAATGTGTCGAGACACAAGGACAATATGTGTCAACACAGATGGAGTTTGTGTCAACTCAATTACCCGGGTGTCGACACACTTCTTTTGGCATTGTCGTCAAACATCAGCAACTGTCAACATATCCCTTCACTTAGTCTCAACACTATCTTTGTAGACTATGTCGACACACTTCAGAAATTAGTCGACACGGCTCTTCATCAAGTTCCTGACACGCAGCCTTTGTAGAATATGTCTACATACTTTAGGAAATGTCGACACGGCTCTTTAACAAGTTCTCAACACGGCTTTTGTAGAATGTGTCGACACAAGTCCTGTGTGTCGACACAACCTCTCCAAATGTCGACCCAAGTCCTGGATGTCGACATTTTTGCTTCTTTACAATTGTCAGCTCAACAGTCTAAGTATGTCGACACAAGTTATAAGTGTCGACACAGTTGATGTCGACTTATCTTGTGAGTGTCGACACAAGTCTTGTGTGTCGACACAGACTTGCATCTTGTCTCGACACAGCTCCTTCAAAGGTGTCTACACAAAAACAATTGTCTCGACACTTTTGTACTTAGAATATTTTCTCCATTCTTCTGCCTAGACAAACTAACTCAATACACCATCAAATATAACTTGATGTATATCATTGAGTTGGGTGAGGCTTCTCCAAATCAGTTACACAAATTCCAATGTATCAAACAATCTCCCCATATTTGGAAAAGTAATAACCCATAGTCAATGATATACACCATATAACAAAAATAAATGATAAGCCTGATATATCCAGATATTCCAATCAAATTTATTTAAGAACAAAGACATCATGTTACACATAAATGTTCAGAAATAAAATAACATAAGGAAAAATGTGTAACTCAGAGATATAGATATATAAATGATTGTCCACTTAGAATTTCATTCCCATATAATCAAGTTGAGATTACAAGGTTAATGTTTCCTTATGAACAAAAAATACACAGTTTTTCAGGTTATAGTCAATCTAAGGTTAAAGTTGACTATATTCCTTAATGACTATCCCTTTGCCTGACTGAATGGTTGCTTTGACACCAGCTTCAGTATCAGTAGCAGGCATCTTTCCTTTAATATCTTTGGCCTTGAGTTGTGCAGCTTTCAGCTTTTGCCTCTCAAAATAATGAAATGGTTTAGGGAAGTACTTACAGGGCTCAATGGAGTTTGCAGGGATTCTTCCAGCCTTCAAGTCCTTCTTGAATTTATGAATCTTCTCGCGTTGAGCAAGATATTTATCCCATTCTTATTTAGATTACCACTTTCCTCTATCATACTGATTTTCAACAACTACATTCGATGTGTTAAGATGATACTTCTAGTGGTTGGACTCCATTTTTCAAAATCAGTCCTATCCTCAGCCTGTTCTATAAATCTCTTCTTAGACATTTGAGCCTCTTGTTCTTTCAGTAGTACTGGGTTAACCATATCCACCTCCTCACAAATTACTAGCATTTTGTCCTGTGGAGGGTTGTACATAGTGTGTACAGTCTGTTGGATTTCTTCAAACCCAGAAGGGTGATATATGACTTGAGCTACCTCTTGTTGCATCCCCTCTAAGAACTTAGGTTGATATCTAGATTCCGTAGTGTTATTATCATCACACAAAGGTGGATATCCCAAGGTATCTCTGATACTGTTTGTTACCCATTTTGCATGGTCAGAGCTAGCTTGAACTAGTACCCTCTCCCCCTTTATGACTTCTCTATTGATATGATCTCTGAGATCATTCTTTTGAAATCTGATTTGATCTGTGACATGATAATTTTCAGTGGTGTAGTACTCTTTGAATTTCTTGAGAAGAGCAGAAATTGCAGATTCAGAAGTCTTTATTGCAGTATAAAATGTTGCCAAGTCTAGCTGAATATATTTTTCTATAGCAGAGACTTGGGTGGTCATATTGGCTTGAAGGGCAGTAGTTTGTTCATCCAACTTAGTCAGAGAGATGGTGTGGAGTTCCATCAAGTTCTCATTCAGTCTCTTCTGATTTCTCAGAACAATTCCTTGCTTGACCACAAGATCATCTATTTCAGTCTTAGTGGTTTGTTGTTCTTTAGCAAGATACACCACAACATTTCCTCCCTTGTGGAAGCAATCTATCATGTCCTTCTTCAGCAGGTTGACCTTAAATCGAATAGATTTGATATCTTAGGCCAAAGTGAACTGCACCTCTTTGTGGTTTTCATCCACATATTTTTCTAAAGCTTGTCTTTGCTCATCAAGTTTTACTTGGAGCTGTACTAATAGAGAACTGAAATCTATAGAAGAACCAGTAGAGGAGGAGCCTGCCTTGAAAGCTTTCTTATAGCCAACACTTTTTTTCTTAATTTCCATTAGTTTTCTTTTCTTAAGAATTATGGCTGCTTCCTCATCTTCAGAATCAGATGAAATTTTAAGTTCCATTATCGTTCCTATAACATTTTCAACCAGTCTAGGGGCTAGTTCTGTTGCCTCCCACTCAATCCTTATAGCAGCTGGTACACTTACAGACAACTCTTCTTGAAGTACTTCTTCTAGTTCCTTCTGGAAGTCACTTTCCAAGGCTTGAACAACTTCTATCTCAGGAGCCTGAAGTTTTTCTGGCAAATCAGGAATATGGACATCCTGTCCCTCTTTGTCAGAAGGATCAGTTTCCATGTTGATGTCTTGAACCACATCCATGATGGTGAGATACACAATCTCACTGTCAAGCTGGGATTCAATGATAGTTTCAGCTGGGACTGATGCCTCAGGAATATTCATCTGATGTATAGCCTCCCCCTATATCTGAGCTTCAGTTCCAAGTGTATGGGTTCGAGACATGCTAGGTTGGTTAGGGGTCTCTTCAGAGTCACTAAAGGACTCCTCAGCTTGCACTTGATCTTTCTTGGAAGATGTGACCTGTTTGGATGGCTGCTTTGGTGCTGGGTCTTTGTTGGATAGAACTATGTCCCACCTTGATAGGATCCTTATGTCCATTCGCCTCATGCGATTAATCTTGGTGCCAGCAGTTTGATTTATCACCTCAGGTATGTTTTTAGCGAGATATAAACATACATTCTTCCCAAATTTGATTTTTTTGATGCTTTCCTTAATCTTGTTGAAAATTACTGCACTCCAGTCAGTCTTCACCAGGAAGATGACTCTAATCATAAGGCTGAACATGTAGGAAGAGACCCTATCGTGCCCCCCCCCCCCCCCCCCCCCCCCCCCGCAGTTTTGCAGAGTACTACCATGCTAATGATTTCAGAGAGAAATTTCCCTTGGGAGTTCATTCCTGTCCATGTCATGGACGATCCGACGTTAGTTGTTGCGACCAGCCCACACCATTTAAGGGATTCAGAAGTCAAATTGGAATCAACCTCTGTCTCTTCTTTTATCCCTGGAAGATGAAGGGTTTTACTCAGACTTTTGTGGGTTTTTTGACCTTCTCGCCATGTATAATGGATTTGATCTTGTTCCCCTTCGAGTTCAACGAAGTGTTGGAATAGAACTCAAGAACTTCCTTCTTCCAGATTTTAGTTGATTCTGAAACCAAATATTCCAGTACGGTTTCCTGGACTAGGTCTGCAACCATCTTGTTTTCATGTGTAGTAGCAGTAAACGCCCCTCGGACGAGCTCATAACCTTCGTTCACATTATTGTCCAATTTGGGCTCCATTGGAGATGAGAGAGAGAGAGAGAGAAATTTGAAGAGAAGGAAAATGATCTTCTAGTCGACACATACGGTTTAGTCTCGAGATTCCTGAGAGTATAGTCGACAAGGTCTTGTTGCCACCTATTTATACTTTTCTAACAGGGAAGGCCAAAATGCGGGTGGAAATTAGTTTCATATGTCGACACTATTTGGATTATGTCGACATAGACTACTAAAGTCCTGACAGAGAATTTAGAGTCAGGATAGAACTATGTGTCGACACCAATTTCTGTGTGTCGACACAGATGACCTTAAGTGACAACACTAATTTTTGTGTGTCGGCACAGACGACCGTATGTGTCGACACCAATATCTAAGTGTTAATAAATCTTTGTGTCGACACCAAATTCTGAGTCTCGACACAATCTTCATTATGTGTCGACACTAACATCTCAGGGATAATAATTATATGTGTCGACACCAAATCTTGATTGTCGACAAAATCTTCTTTATGTGTCAACACCAACCACTAAGTGTCGACACAGAATACTTTATGTGTCGACACAAATTTACTTAGTCATATTTTAAGTACAATTTTTCTTAATTTACCATTCTATTCCAAGTTCAACATGCCTAATTCAATTTTAAAGTAATTGAATTTTGTTTCATCTAGAGGTTTAGTGAATATATCAGCTACTTGAGTATCAGTAGAAAGAAACTCTAAAGTTAGGTCTCTTTCTTAACATGTTCTCTTGTAAAATGGTATCTAATTTCAATGTGTTTAGTTCTACTATGTGAACAGGGTTTCTAGCAATTGATATAGCACTAGTAGAATCACAATATAGAGGAGTTTTACTTATCTTGATGTCATAGTCCTCTAGTTGATGTTGTATCCATAACAACTAAGCACAGCAACTTCCAACTACAATATATTCTGACTCTGTTGTGGATATTACAACATTTGTCTGCTTTTTGTTGTTCCATGACACCAGTCTTCCTCCTAGGAATTGGCATGTACCTATGGTACTTTTCCTATCTTCTTTGCAGCCTGCAAATTCTGCATCTGAAAAGCCTGTTAGCAGAAAATTTCTATTCCTAGGATACCATAGACCAAGATCTAGTGTGCCCTTAAGATATCTTAAAATTCTCTTGGCAGCAGAATAATGTGACTCTTTATGGCATGCCTAGTATCTAGCACAGACACATGTAGCATACATGATGTCAGGACTACTTGTAGTTAGGTATAGTAAGGAGCCAATTATCCCTCTATACAAAGACTCATCAATAGGTTTCCCTGCCTCATCATTGCCTAAAGGCATACTTGTCCCCATTGGAGTTTTCATGGTGGAAGTGTCTCCATGTCATACTTTTTAATCAACTCCCTGGTGAATTTAGACTAGGATATGGACAATCCATCTTCAGTCTATTTTACTTGAAGTCCCAAAAAGAACTTTAGCTCACCCATGCTGCTCATCTCAAACTTCCCTTAAATAAGTTTGGCAAACTTCCTGCAAAGGTTATTCTCAGTAGATTCAAAGATTATGTCATCAACATATATCTGGACTAAGACGATCTTTCCGTCGGATTCCCTCAGAAATAGGGTATTTTCTATTTTCCCCCATGAGAATTTGTGCTCAATGAGAAAAGTAGGCAATGTCTCATACCAAGCTCTAGGGGCTTGTTTTAACCCATATAGAGCTTTCTTAAGTCTAAAGACATGATCAGGAAAGTGAGGATCTACAAAACCTGATGGCTGGTCCACATATACTTCCTCTTTTAGATCTCCATTTAGGAATGCTGACTTGACATCCATTTGAAAGACCTTGAATTCTTTATTGGCTGCATAGGCAAGGAATAGTCTTATTGCTTCCAGCCTTGCTAATAGGGCAAAGGTCTGGTCAAAGTCTATTCCTTCTTCCTGCTTATAGCCTTTTGTAACTAATCTGGCCTTGTTTTTGACAATAATTCCATTTTCATCTAACTTATTTCTGTAGATCCATTTAGTCCATATCATATTATGTTCTTTAGGTCTAGGAACCAATTTCCAAACTTGGCATCTCTTAAATTGATTCAGCTCTTCCTGCATTGCATCAATCAAGAATGAATCTAGAATGGCCTCTTCAAACTTCTTTGGTTCCATTCGAGACAGAAAGCTTGAACATAGTGCCGAGTTCAAGCGCTTGCTTCTAGTCATTACACCTTGACTAGCATCACCAATGATTTGATGAGCTGGATGATCTATTAAATGTCTCAAGGCTAGAGGTAATCTTCCTTAAGCTTGTTGATCTTCTATATCTCCATCTAGCTGTTCTTCATTTTTAGTTGGTAAGTCTTGAGCTCCCCCTGGACAGTATCCATCATCTTCAGTCACTTGACTTACTAGTTTATCTTCCCTGATGGTCAGATTGTTCATCTTACCTTTTAAGCCTGCAGGACTAGAAGAAGTGCTTGGCAGCTGATGAGTCCGATTTATATTGGGTTTTTCGGACTCATCTGGGCTAGTATTCACGCGTTTGCACTTCACTTTTAGTTCTATATCGTTCATATTTCATCTTGTCTTTATTTACATAGGAAGTGCACACTTAGGCTCGTGGTTGTGTATTTTTTGCACTTCACTTTTAGTTTATACTCTCTTTTTGTGATTGTCTGGAATGTCTGCACATATCAGTACTAGGTTTAGGGGTTGTGTGCATGTTCCAGGGACATTTGGAAGTAGGAATACTGCGCACGCTCATCAGATATAGTGTGCACGACCACTGGTCGTGCGCCACTGCTCGTGCGCAATGTTCCCTGATTTCCAGAATCTACCTGAGGTATGCGCACTATCACTGGACACAGTGCGCACGACCACTGGTCGTGCGCCACTGATCGTGTGCATTGATTCCATTTTCTTCCAAATTCTGGCTGGGGAAAACGCACTACCACTGGCCACTGGTCGTGCGCCACTGGTCGTGTGCATTATAATTTCTGCAATATATAAATTCGCAGGTTCCGCCCTAACCATCGCTCGTCTTTTGTGCCATTTTCGTCGAGGAAGGGTGCGTTCCCCTTAATCTTCCACCCTAGGGACTGGTCGCCAAATACAAGCCGGAGCTTCCTCTGCCTCCTCCTTCATTACAAGAAGATAATTTCTGCACCAAGCTATGAGAAGTTGTGCCATCCACCGGATTGTGACACGAAGAAGACGGGCCATAGGTGGTGAAGCCCTTCTCTACCCCAGACGCAGTTGCGGACCGAGCAGGTTGACAACCCCGACTCCCCTAATTCCGGATCGCTCGCACACTCTTTTCTTGATTGGTTGTTTTTGTGAACCTTGTATTTGATGAAGTTATGCTTAGTGTAATATACGTTTATTTTCTATGTGATTGTATCTATGTGCGCCTATTTGTCCATCCACCCTTGCCGCACTAGCAATGGCTATTGGTGTGCGTAGCGAAGAGGTGCTCACGACCCTCATTCCGCCATTCTCACCACCTCATCCACAAGCCTACTCGTCCATCCGCCTAGCGATTCGGTGCATAGCGGCCCGACTAGTCTTCCATCCCGCCTGGCGTAGCATCGCATAGCGGCGTTGCATAGGAGTAGTTGATAGTGTTTTATTTTCTTTGTCCTCAATATCAAAGCCCCCATCATTACCGCCGACCCTAAGGACTTCAGTCTCAAGTCCTCCTCGAAATTAACTCCACCTTACTGTGTTCCTTGTGAGATCGATACTTGGGAAAGCCCCCATTTTATATTACTTGTGCGACCGGTTCACTGTCGTGATCTTACGCATCAGCAGCTCATAGTTAATTAACTTATACTCATCAAAGAGTACATGGATAGACTCTTCTAAAACTTGTGTAGTCAAGTTATAGATCATATATGCTCTACTATTATTGTTGTATCGAACAAATATCCCTTCTTGGTACTTGTCAGGAAACTTAGTCATATGAGATTTACCATTGTTTAGTACATAACACTTTCTACCAAAAAACTTAAAATAGTATAAGTTTGGTTTTCTGCCTTTCAGAATCTCATAGGGAGTCTTTTTGTGGCTTTTAGTGATGGAAGCTCTATTGAGAACATGACAAGCAGTATTAACTACCTCAGTCCAGAAATATTCTGGGAGAGAAGTGTCACTTAATAAAGTTCTACCTGCCTCAATCAAAGTTTTGTTCTTTCTTTCAGCAATTCCATTTTGCTGGAGAGTTGTAGGTGAGAAAACTTCTTCATGAAACCCAAGACCTTCACAGAACTTTGTCATGCCTTCAGACTGAAACTCAATCCCATGATCACTTCTGATCTTGACTACAAAACTATTAAATTCATTCTGAATTTGCTTGACAAAAGTCTGGAAGATATCTGGGGTTTCAGATTTTTTTCCTTAAGAAGAATACCCAAGCAAACCTGGAAAAATCATCAACCACCACAAGAGTATAGACTTTCCTACCTAGACTATAAACTGGCATAGGACCAAATAGATCCATGTGCTTTGGAAGGAAGACCTGGTCTGCTTGCCCTTTTGACAAGCTGAGAAAATTCCCTCCCTAATGCACTTAACTTCAGGACCATTCCTTACCAACTCTTCAGTAAAGAGTCTACCTATGGTCTTGTAGTTTAGGTGAGCTAGTCCTTTGTGCCATTTAAGACAATGAGAAACTTTCTCATCTGCAACTAGACATATAGGAGAGTCCTTTCTCTCACACTCAAAGTCTAGATAGTAAACATTTCCTCTCCTAGTGCCAGTCAAGATAACTCCATGATCACTTGACATTCTAATTTGACACTTATCCTTGAGGAAAGAGATGTCTTAGCCCAAATCACATAGTTGACTTATGCTTATAAGGTTATGTTTCAAACCTTTCACAAAAGCTACTTGTGTGATTGTTACTATGCCATTTGTTATCTTACCCAAACCTTTTGTTACTCCTTTTTCTGAGCCCCCAAAGGTAACTCTAGGACCATTCTAAATAGGAGTATATTCCTTTAGCATGCTCCTTATTCCAGTCACGTGCCTGGAACATCCACTGTCCAAGTACCATGTAGGGGTATGGTCACTTGGACTTACCTACAACAAATATATTATCTAACCTTAGGACCCCAAATCTGATTGGGTCCTAGGTGCAAGTTCTTCTGACTGGTAAGTCACCAATACTTCTCTGGACATTCTCATTGTTCCAGAAATCAATGGAATGGGTGCCCACCTTGCCACAACATCAGCACTCATGCACATTATACCTTCTTTTAAGAGATGGCTTTTCTGCAATGTTGTTTGCAGCTCTCAACACTGCTGGTACATCAGCTCTTTTCTTGGGTCTTTCAGCCATAGCTTGCTTAGGAACATGTCTGGTAGCAAAAGTACTTGGGATAACTTGAACCCTATCTGCAGCTGCCTTCTTTTCAAAATGCATACTCCTGATAGCTTGAGATATACCCAAATCCATTTTGCTAACAGACTTTTCCTTAGGTTGCCACTTAGCTGGTAGACCTTATAAATCAGCTGACACTTTGTTCTTGAGTGTTGGGTCTGGTACACCAAACACAAATGGTTCATTTTGAGCCATTTGGGTTTTCTCATGGGCTGCCCAATAGGCACTTGCACCCTAGCCATTTCTTCTGCCTTGCTCATAGTGACCATAGATACTATCATGATCATACCTGTTAGAAGGTTTTACCACCTTTTTAAAAGAAATTTGAGGCCTTGAAGCAAGTGGCTGAGTTGGAGCATTGCCTTTACTTTTAGAATTGGCAGCTCTTGTTCTTCCTTTGAAACCTAAACCCTTCTTACCCTTTTGGGAAGAAAAGGAATCTATCAAAGGTAACATAGAACTAGGTTTAGAAAACTTGGCCACTAGCTCCCTCTACTTTTGGAGTCTACTTTCAAGATTCTTAATATGATTGTTCTTGAAAGTAATGGTATCCATCTGAATAACAGTTATGTTCTTCAGTTTGCTAATTTCTTTTAGCTTCAGATCCAACACTTTTGCTGAGTCTAAGGCAGCTAACTTCAGACTGGTATTTTCCTTTGCCAGATGTTTGGCTAAAAGCTTGCTTTACTTAAAGGCTTGCAGGAGCTCACCAAAGTCATCATCAGTTGAGTGATTTCTCCATCAAATTCAAAGCCATCTTTATCTCTTGAAGAAGATGTTTTTTAGTCTGGGCTAGTAACATAATCTAACATTGAAGATGAGGACTATACCTTACTAGGACCAGACAGCTCCTGTTTGTGTCCATCCTCAGCTATAGCCATCAACCCCATATATTTGTTATCTTATATTTTATTGATATCATCCAACATCTGCAGGAATTATGTTTCAACAGAATCTTCCTCAGTAGAGAACAACCCAATGTAGGCCTCAGCATCCTCTTCATTTTCTGACTCTATTGAAGAAGAGTCAGTCCAGCTTTTCTCCTTCTTGGCCACAAAGGATTTTTCCTTTTTGCATTTATACTGGAGTTTCTTTTTCTCACTAGACTCCTTTCTTTTGACAGGACAGTCTGCTATGACATGTCCTGGCTTGTTGTAGCAATAATAGACTATTTTAGTAGATGTTTATTTACTAGGGTTATAGCCATACCTTTCCTCCTTAGAGGTTTTATTCTTTCCCTTATAATTGTCATACTTGGAGTGAGAGGAAGAGGAAGGTATTCTCCTCCAGTTCTTTTTCTTCAGAAACTTCTGGAATTACCTAGAAAAGGAAGCAAGCTCCTCATCAGAATTATGGTCATATGTTGTGCTAGTATTTGAACTTTCTGTCTCAGTATCAGCAACTTTTCTGGGAGGAGAAGGAGTCTTTCCCATGCCCTTCTTTGTAGCTTCAACTATGAAGGCCACAGACTTATCTTTTCCATAAATCCTGCTGGACTTTTCCTCTTCCTTTCTGGCAATCAACTGTATCTCATAGGATAGCAATTTTCCAAACATAGTTGATGGATGAGTATCTGCAAGTTTGGCCACTTCTCTAATGGCACAGACTTTGGTATCCAAATCCTTGGTTAAGGATCTGAGAAAATTGTCATTGAGTTCATAAGTGCTGAAGACTCTTCCATAGGTCATCAGCTCATTGATAATTCTAAAGAACTTTTCATAGCATATAGATATGCTATCTGTCTTGACTTGTCTGAAACTTTCATATTCTTGATTGAGCTTGGATTTCCTATCCTCTCTTACTTCTTCAGTCCCCTCCATGTAGACAATTAAGGTGTCCCACATTTCCTTTGAAGTTTTGCATTGGACTAAATTCTGAAATGTAGAATAATTTATGACACTCACAATTATGTTCGGTGACCTCATGTCCAAAGTGGCTAAGATGATCTCATCTTTAGTCATCTCAGAATAATTCTTTGGAGTCCTCAGATTTGCATCTAAAACAGATGTCTTCATGGGGATGAATGGCTCTTCTTGAACTGTGATGTAGATTCTTGGATCAGATGCCTCCATGAATAATCTGACCCTTTCTTTCCATATACCAAATGTTTCTTTTCCACAAATGGAAAGTTTCATGGATCATAATTCTTTGTGATTTTCACCTGAACCCATTTTGGCTATCTTATTACTGTCTTAAAGGTACACTCAGACTGTTAAGTCTTATTTTAAGTAACGTCCCTCTGATACCACTAGAGAGAATTGGTTTGAAGATTATCTAAACACCTAGAGGGGGGAGGGGGGTGAATAGGTTCAATTCTTTTTCTACTTTGACAGTAATTAACTTGATCACAACACAGATAAAATCTACAGTTACCACAACACACAAACAACCAATCACACCATACATACAGGTTTTATAGTGGTTCACCAAATTATGGGTACATCCACTTCCCCCATTCGCCTATCTAGCAGTACACCAGATTCGGCCTAACTTCCTTCCACCTTCTCAGATCCTCAGATCTTACAACTCAGAACCCAAATTGGTTCTTACAGCTCACACTTCAACAAGTGCTACAACTCAGGCTCTTCCTAAGAACCCTACCTCAGAGTGAATCTCCACTCCTACCACTTAGGCAATCAATCCCTACCTCAGCCTTTTCAATAGGCCTAAAGATCAGAGAAACCAATCTCCTACCTCAGGCAAACAACCCTACCTCAGCCTTTATAGTTACATGCTTACAACTCAGAGAACTTAATCTCTTACACTCAGATCTAGAATAGATCCTACAGGAATTTGATTAAGAAGATGTTTCTTCCTTCACTCTGAAAGAGATGAAGGAATCTTGAACATATCTTGTTGGATCTGCTTTCAACTGTTCTTTGCAGTAATGAATATGATTCAACCTGACTTATCTTATTCAAAGCTTCTTGAAAGAGAGAACTTAGGTTGAGTCTTCTTGAGAAGTTTGAGTAGATCCAGCTTCTCCCACCTTGCTGAATTAATTCTGCAATCTTCAAAAGATCTGATATGAAGCAATCTCCTTATCTGATTTTGAATCAGAATCTTCTGCTGTACTAGAATCTGTGAATTCTTGTTGTAGAATTCCTATTTTAATTTCTCTCCGTCTTCAGTTGTTGTATATCTTTGATAGCCCGACCCTATTTATAGTTTACATCAGTGGAAACCGACTGATCTGGTAGTTGACTAACATCTGACAGTTGACTAACATCTGACAGTTTTGTCATGTCTAATAGGTCGTGACAATTCTGGCAGCTATCAAGTCTTCGGTCTTGAGATTTGGTACTTAGAGATTTTTAACTCAGCTGATTGTGTCGAGACACAAGGACAATATGTGTCAACACAGATGGAGTTTGTGTCGACACAATTACCCAGGTGTCGACACACTTCTTTTGGCATTGTCGTCAAACATCAGCAACTATCAACATAGCCATTCACTTTGTCTCAACACTGTCTTTGTAGACTATGTCGACACACTTCAGAAATTAGTCGGCATAGCCCTTCATCAAGTTCTTGACACGCAGCCTTGGTAGAATATGTCGAAATACTTCAGGAAATGTTGACACAACTCTTTAATAAGTTCTCGACACAGCTTTTGTAGAATCTGTCGACACAAGTCCTGTGCGTCGACACGACCTCTCCAAATGTAGAACCAAGACCTGGATATCGACATTTTTGCTTCTTTACACTTGTCAGCTCAATAGTCTAAGTATGTCGACACAAGTTATAAGTGTCGACAAAGTTGATGTCGACTTAGCTTCTGAGTGTCGACACAGACTTGCTTCTTGTCTCGACACAGCTCCTTCAAAGGTGTCGACACAAAAACAATTATCTCGACACTTTTTTACTTAGAATATTTTCTCCATTCTTCTGCCTGCACAAACTAACTCAATACACCATCAAATACAACATGATGTATACCATTGAGTTAGGTGAGGCTTCTCCAAATCAAGTACACAAATTCCAATGTACCCAAAAATACCTACTTTGACCAGGCAGATCCTGGCTGCTCTCTTCATCAGTCATTGACATCAGCCCTCTATAGATGTGGCCATCTTCATCCACCTATGAGTCACTACATGATAGTGTCAGAGGGGCTCTGATTCCTATCCTTCCTGGAGGATAAACATCTCCTGCTGCAATAGTTTTATCTTTAGCAGCAATAGCAACTAGCTTAATATTGGCTTCCTCATCTTTAGACTCAGATGATGATGATTATGTCCAGCCTTTCTCCTTTTTATCCTCAATGTACTTTTCTATCTTTCCCTTATGCTTCTGGTGAGATTTCTTCTCACCATCCTCCCTTCTCTTCATAGGACAATCATCAATGACATGCCCTGGCTTGCTGCAGCAATAACAGATAACATTAGCAAAATTCTATTTACTATGTTTAGATCTATACCTGTCCTCCTGGGAGGATTTCTTCCAGTGATGTGCTAAGGAGGAGGGTGTAGTCTTCCAATGCTTCTTCTTTATCAGCCTATGGAGCTGCCCGGAGAAGACAACAAAGTCCTCATTAGACATGTTGATGTCTGATGCTTCTGATTCAGAGTAGTCTGAATCTACTGGTCTTCTTAGAGGAGAAGGGGTATTTCTCCTGCTCTTGCTTGTGGCTTCAACTTTGAAGGCCAATGACTTCTCTTTAGCCCGAGACTTGTAACTTATCTCTTCTTCTTTCCTAACAGTTAGCTACATATCATAAGAGAGCAGCTTTCCAAATAGGGTATGAGGTGGAGTGTCACCCAACTTAGCCATTTCACTGATAGCACAAATCTTTCTGTGCCAATCTCTGGTGAGAGACCTGATCAGCTTATGATTTAATTCATAATGACTAAAGACCCTTCCATAGGTCCTTAGCTCATTCACTATCCTAAGAATCTTTTATAACATGTGGCTATGTTCTCCCCCTTAGTTTGTCTGAAGGCCTCATACTCCTAGTTGAGCATAGACTTTCAATCATCCCTAACTTCCTCTGTGCCTTCCATGTAGATCACCAGAGTGTCCCACAACTCCTTTGCGGTTTTGTAGTGAATCAGATTCTGAAGGGTAGAATCATCAATTGCATTAACTATGACATTTTGAGCCCACCTGTCCATGGGGGCAAGAATGACTTCTTCCTTAGTCATCTCTTCATAGGTCTTGGGTGTCTGGATGTTTGTATCTAGGATAAACACTTTTATGGGGATGGAAGGTCCTTCTTTGACAGTTATAAAGATTCTAGGGTCAGCTGCTTCCATGATCAGCCTGACCCTCTCCTTCCATATGCCAAAACCTTCTTTCCTACAGATGGGAAGCTTCATTTCATTCAGCTCCCTATAGTTCACTCCTGAACCCATATGAACAGTCTGTAGCTACCTTGGAAGATCACTCAAATGGTTAGATTCTTTTTGATTAAACTCCCACTGATACCACTTGAAAGTCTTTATTTCAAGGTAGCTTACAACCTAGGGGGTGAATAGGTTTGTATGACAGTTATTAATTTCTTTTTAGTTTTATCGTTTGCATAATGTGTGTTGGTAGTATTTTGCTTCCAAGAACCTGTATAAAGAAAAACAACATAGCAAGTACACACAGATTTGTAGTGGTTTCCCAATCTTTGGGTACATCCACTCTACTCCCACCTTGCCAACTTTATGTTAGTCAAAGCACTTCTCCAAAATAATGCTTCGAAGAGCTTAAACCTCAGATCCCTCCGGATCTCTGTGTCTCCTCCAATACCTAAAACTCAGCAACAAGGGCCTACAACTTAGTGATCAGTTGATCAACTACCTCAGGCCAAAGGCCCTACACTTAGTCTGGGAGGACAGCCCTACGTCAGATACCCTAGGGAACCTACCTCAGACACGAAGGTCCTACACTCAGAGAATATTCCTCTCTTACAGCTCAGTGATCAATTGACCACCTACTCAGACTTGATACCAAGTCCTACAGCTCAGATCCAGTTCAATCCAATAACTCAGAGAGCTTCACTCTCCTACAACTCAGGCAATATAGCCCAACCTCAGGCTCAGAGAGCCCTACAACTCAGATCCAAGAAGGATCCTATAGGAAAAAAATAAATTTATATCTATCATAGAGAAATTTCTCTGTGACAGCCCCTTGAGCTAAGTTATCTCAGCTCAACATTTCTTCACAACTAGAAAGATCTTGAGCTGGAAGTATCTAGCACTAAACTGCTTTACTTTGTCCTCCTTCCAAGGACAGAGTCAGCCACTTTCTTCTTTCTTCCTTTCAGCCTCATAAAATGGATCTTCAATTTATATCTTGCTGAGCCAAGAAGCAACTTTATCTGCAGAGATTTCTTCCTTGTCTTTGTTACTCCCTCAGAAGGAAAGCCTTCTGATCTTGCTGGTGTTGATGATGAAGACACATGACTAACTGAACTTTTCTGCAGAAAGACTTCAAGTTTTTTCATGCAGCAATGGCGAGGAAGATGAAGTCCAGTCACAACCCTTTTGAAAATGATAAGCCTTGAAAAGTTGTGGTCGTCTTGCCAATGTGCTTCCTTTTGTACTTCGTCAATCAACGACTCTTAGATCTCGGTGGGCCCCACTTGCAGCATCCAGTTGCACCTTGCTTTAACGGAAAAAGATGTACAACAGCTTCAGGATAGAGTTTTTCGTGTAATGTAGCTTCTCTGTACTTGATTTGAAATAAGTTGACTTTGTCAATTTTGCAGATCTTGCTGACTTCAGCACCTGTGGACTTAGCCAAAAATCAAGCATCTGTAGAATATGCATTGTGTGAATGAGCTTCACTCAACACCAAAGTACTTTGTCAATTCTGTCTATCTAGGTGTTGACAATGTTGAGTGAGCAAGCCTCACACAATGTTTTTTTGCCTTAACCATTTCTACAGACTTTTCAGCATGCCTGTCGTTGAGAGCGTTGAGCGAGCACGCCTCACTCAACGCCATGTGACTTTGCCACATTCTGAAATTTAGGCATTGAGAGCATTGAGTGTGTTCAACTCTGTCATCCGCTTTGCGTTGAGTGAGAAAGCTTCACTTAATGCCATATCACTTACGAATATTTTATGCCTTATGGCTTTGAGAGCTCAGCTCGACAAACTCAAAACTCAGTTCGAGTTCGGTGAACTCAGAACTCAGTTCGACGAACTCAAAGCTCGGCTAAATGAAAAGTGAAAGCTCAGTTCGATGAACCTAGAGCTCAATTCGATGAACTCAGAGCTTAGCTTGACGAAGAGTGATAATAATCAACAAATTTGGACTTAGCCAATTTTCTTTATCAAGAAGAATACTTCCTTTGAGATTTGTCAACACATTTATCACATTGCATTGAGTGAGCTTGCCTCACTCAATGCTTGTAGACTTTGTAAATATTCACAGTTTTCCTATGGCGTTGACTGACTGAGCTATACTCAACGATTATGGAGTTATGGTGTTGATTGAATGATCTTCACTTAATGTCTATGGACTTATCCACTTTTTTGACCATTTCATCTTAGGATCTGACTGCATTATCCTGTCTCACAGCCTTTTACTGTATGTCATTGAGTGAGTTGACTTCACTCAATGCCTGTGGACTTAGCCACTTTCTTAGTTTGTCCATTCATGGCTTTGACTGTATAGCCTTCACTCAGCTCTATAAGTCATCTGGCATTGAGTTAATGACCTTCACTCAATGCATGTGGACTTGAATAGTTTTTTGTCTTTCCACACCTTAGGTAAGTGTTTACCTGTCCTAGCCACTTATGCTATCTGTCCCATCATTGTTACTAGGACATCAAATACACTTTTATATATATCATTGACAAGATTGACTTCACTCAAATTTAGGACATTGATGACAATGAAATCAGCAATAACAACCTTAGACTACAATTATGTTTACTCCAAGTTTTTTTTTTTTGAAATACAGGAACAGTCAATTTATCAAAGTTGCTCTCAAATTGTTTTTTATTAAAATCTAGTTTTCTTTTTAAAAAAACCTATCTCTCCATTTTTTTCATGTCTTACTTGGCTTGATTAATTTTGATCCTTAAAAGAACCTATGTCAATGGAAATAAGATTTCATTCCGTAAACATAGGCATCCAATATTTTAAAAAGATTATATGGTATGGAGTAAGAGAATAAAATTCATTACTCCAATATATATACATTGAGTTATATGAAGTTGTTCAAAAAAATTTACATGTTATGGAAAGTAAGATTTCATTTTTCCTAAAACATCCACATTCATAAATTTCATTAGAGGTTTGAAAAAAAATATACCTCACCTCTAAAATCAAAGCCCTCCTCATAAACATCAACCTCCCCTTAGCGATTTTCAATGAATCTATAATTAATTTAAATTCTTTTTGAGAGTATAATTTTTAAATTACATTATTTACTTTAATTCTTATAAGCTAAAGTTTCTATAATTCCAATCTATTTTTGTTACCCTAACAAATACAATTTTTGTTTTATATTTGATAATATCGAGAAGTTTTTTTAGCCGAAACTCTTCCTCTATTTAAATTTTTGTCATAATTTAGGACTTAACTCTTATACCCTTGATGTTAATTTTGATCTCTCCTTCAATTAATTCAAGCGGTAGCTAAATTTATGATTTATTTTAATTCTTTGTAAGTATATCTCCAACTTTTGCACGGGAGTAGCAAAAGCTTAAGTATGGGGGTATTTGATAAGTTGTAAATATTTGTATTTTTTACGTACTTTATTTAGGTCATTTCAGTTTATTTTCGTTATTTTTAGTTAGTTTTGTTCAATAAAATGTCTTTTTTGTATTTTCCATTCTAACTTAGCTTTATTTTGTTTTTTAGAAATTTTATAAAAAATGTCGAAAATTCAAAGTACATGCCCGTGACCTGTCTTGCACGCCCGTGACCGGGCCGTGTAACTTTGATTCTCGTGGAAAACTACCACCAGCAATCAAAAAATCTAAACACACTCGTATCCCGTTCAAACATGCCTGTGTCCGTTCCGACACGCTTATGCCAATGCTGGCTCGATGCTCAACATCTCCAGCTTGACGCTCAACGATCGATTACGTTTTGCCAAACACACACGTGTCCCGTATGACATGACCGTGTCAATCCTGACTCGACCCTCAATGCCTCCGGCTCGTCGTTTGTTATTCGACGTTCGATGGTTTGTTCAGTCATGCCCGTGTCGATTTGGTCACCCCCATGACCGTCTCGACTGTTCCAAACAAGACATTACCAGTGATGCAAGGACTCGATGCCTTCGCCAGTTACACCTTCCAGACATTCCCGTATCATTCGGCGCACTCCCATGACTGCCTCAATTTTCCAGACAAGATGCCTCCAACGAGGCAAGGATTCGACATTTTGTCCAGTCAAGCCCCCTACACGCCTGTGTTATTTTGACACGCCCGTGACCACCACGTGGACTTCTCGAAGCTTACAGAAAAAACCAGCTCGACAGATTTTCGGCTTCACCTGCACGCCAGTACCGACACGCCCCCCCCCCCCCCCCCCCCCACCCCCCACCCCCCACCCCCCGACACGCGTGTGACCAGGGCGTGTAATCAGTTTTTTTCCTCTAAATAGAACTTTATTGTTAAGGCCAAGGGTTACTTTTTTGAACCATTTTGATTTAGGTGGGCTTCTTAGGTGCTTTCCCATGCTATGTAAGGAGAATTTTCTCCTCCTCTCTTTAGTGTTTGTTTTAGCCTTTTTTGTAACTCCTTTTCGTCTTAATAAAATATGTGTTTTTCTTCTCCTTATATTGTAATGGATTTAATTTGAGTGTCCCACCTTAAGCAATCTTATGTACCTTTGTTTTTGTTCTTTTTAAAATGGGTCTTTGTGTGTATGAGAGTAACTTGTACCTTAGCTTTTTATAGCCTTTATGTTGTTTTTGTGCTTTCCATTCATTCTTATAAATCTATAAAAGTAATTTCAAAGTGGTTTTTATTTTTCTTTAACTCTGATTTTCACTTTTAAGTTGTAAAACTTTTTGTTCTTTTTTAATTTTATTTCCACTTTTTAAACACTTTTATGAAGTTATAAGAATATATTTGTAATCGTTTTAATTTTCGAGCGCTTTGATTTTTGCTTTTATTTTGAAAAACTTTTGCTACTTTAATTTTTATTTCATATTTTTATGCATTTTAACAAATCCTAACAGTAGAAATATAGTTGTTTTAATTTTTTTATCATTTCATTTTTCTCCTTTTTGTTTGTGTGTGTGAGTGTATGAGTTTGTTTTCGCTTTCTCAAATTTCTATAGAGTGCATGGGTGTACGAGATAGCATTTACCGCTTTCATTTCTTGCCTACTAGTTTTCGTAGGACTTGTCATTTCCCGCCTACTCATTTGAGTAGGAGTTGCAATTTTATAGCTTTCATTTCCCTCCTACTCGTTTGAGTAGGATTTGTCATTTTCCACGTACTCGTTTGAGTAGGACTTGAACTTAACTGCTTTCTTTACTGCTTTCATTTCCAGCCTACTCGTTTTAATAGGACTTGTCTTTTCCCTCCTACACGTTTGAGTAGGAATTGCACTTTTGCAGCTTTCATTTCATGCCTACTCGTTTGAGTAGGAATTGCAATTTTAGTGTTTTCATTTCCCGTCTACTCGTTTGAGTAGGACTTGCAATTTTACAGCTTTAATTTTCTGCCTACTTGTTTGAGTTAGACTTGCAATTTTACTACTTTCATTTCCCGCCTACACGTTTGTGTAGGGCATGCAAATTTCAGTTTTAATTTCTCACCTACTCGTTTGAGTTGGACCCGCATTTTACTGCTTTCTTTACTGCTTTAATTTCCCACCTACTCGTTTGAGTAGGACTCGCAATTTACTGCTTTCATTTCCGTCCTACTCGTTTGAGTAGGACTTTCAATTTCCCGCCTACTCGTTTGAGTAGGACTTGAAATTTCAATTATGAATTTTCTTTTCATAAGCCGTCCCTATTCCGATGAGTGGCTATGTAATGCCCCAAAACTCGAATACATATGGGTAGTGTTTTTTAAGGACTTTTAGATCCCTTGATGTTTCACGGCCTGTGGCACGGGCGTGTCTAGGGCAGACACGGGCGTGTCCAAAGCCGTGTCCTTATCTATGTTTGTCGGGCTGTGTCTAGTGAGCAACACGGCTTGGGACACGGGTGTGTCCAGAGTCGTGTGCTTTTCTGGATTTGGCTGAGTTATGCCGAGTGTTGAACACGTCCTTGGACACGGGCGTGTCCGAAGCCGTGTCGGGCACACGGCATGTGACACGGCCGTGTCCAGGGGCCATTTCCTGTTCGGATGTGACGATTTCAGCGTTTATTGAGTCACACGGCCTGTGACACGGTTGTGTCTAGGGTTGACACGGGTGTGTCTAGGGTTAACACATGCGTGTCAGAAACCGTATCCTGATTCGGAGATCGACAAATTCTGGTACGAATGTGAGACACGGCCTGTGATACGGGCATGTAACAAGCCATGTACGGACCCAGGAAGATGATTTTAAGAGAGAATCAGGGCCTTTCGTTTCATTTAAGAGGGATCTGATGGCCCGGGATTTTCCCTGGTGGTATAAGGTCGAGATATGAGGGTTTAAACCTCATTTCCTTTGGCCCTTTCTCTTTCTAAGAGGTAGAGAGAGGGGAGAGCTTAGGGTGAAGAAGAAGGAGGAGTTCCGGCCATTGTTGGAGCTTCGGAGCCCCAAATCACGAGCCGAGCCCAAATCCGCGGTGGCGAGTCCGTTGCGGGTGGGCAGTGAGTGTGAGGGTGGTTTTCATCTGGCTAGTTTTCCATGGCGCTGAAGCAAATCTCTATGGTAACGATTCTCTACTTGGACATGTGAAGTCCTCTTCCTTTTTTTTTCATACGAAACTCTCTCCCACGAGTGGGCAGTGAGTGTGAGGTATTCCTTCGGGTAGATATGGTTCATCCCCGTATTCTTGCATATAGAGTCCGGAATCGAAGTACGGGCATAGGAATGGTGTGTGAAGCCTATCCGGACATGTTGGTCTGGATCAGTGATGTTTTCATTATGCATGTATTGCCGGAGAAGACTCCATACCATTTTGTTTTTCGGGTTTCTACGCGGTAGATTGCATAAGGGAGCCTTGGAGACTAACCCCAAGGAGCACCCAGAAAACTGGGCAAAAATGTATTTTTTCCAGGTACCGCGTGGCGTTTGTAATACTGTCGAAGATTAATCTGTTATTGTGAGGCCTATCTCTTTGAGACCTGGGGGCCAGTATTGTGATGTTGTGTGGTCTGGGAGACCAGTTTGTTTGGTATGCGAGCCAACCTTGTACATAACTGGGTTATGAACTATTGTATGATCGATACTTCGGGATTCAGGGAAGCTTGGCCCGCGCCGATGACTTAAATTGACATGGCAATGTGAGCAACGGGTGAGTGGAACCGTACCAGCTCTATGTAGTTTGGTTAAAGAGAGCTAATGTATGAGGCACTTACCGATTGCATAGTGGGCAGGTCTTAGGCTTCGGCCGAAAAGACTAAAATGCTCACGATGATTGTCGTCTTGGGGGCGGCGGTAAAGCCTCGGAATGGACCGGATTCACCGAGAATGTGCCCTGAGTGCACGGGGTGTGTGGTCGTGCGTGCCTACGCCTGTGGTGAAGTGTGCTTAAATTGTACTTTCAATATCATGTTTGAGTATACTAATGAAATGCTGGGAAGGACCACCACCGCCCCGAATAAGGGGCAGGGTCATTATAAATTGGTCAGCTTTAGCTGACCGTAGCCTTGTTTTGCCACAGTGTGGTGGATTGTTCTTATGCAGGATCATGTGAGCATAGTGGCAAGTAGTGGGCTGAAGCCCTTGATGCTGTACTGGCCCTTGAAGGCCAAAGTGAAATGTTAACTTTTCATGTTCATGTGTGGCCGGCCTACGAGCCGAAGTATGTAAGACACTTTTATTGATCAAACTATTGTAAGGCCATAAGGCCAAAGATTTGTTGTATGTTATTTCATTCCTATTGTGGCTGTAGTGGACATTCATGTATTTCGTATAGGTTCTTATAACAGTTTTAAAAGCTTCCGCTAGAATGCACTGAGTTAGGATGTGTATTCCAATGCTGTTAATTTGGTATTCTTATGTAATTCCACTAACTATCTTTGGAATATGGTGTGGGGCCCCGGCCAGAACTTCTGTTATATTCCATGTGACAGATGGGGGTATTACAATTTGGTATCAGACTAAGTTCATCGGTCTTGCTTATTTGAATTCGCGGACGAATTCTTTTAAGGGGTGGTGAGCACAGGTATGTGCGTCATCGTTATAACATGAAAAGAACCCATGAATGCCCACTTAGGAATGAAAATACACAAGTTTGAGGAACCTGTGTGTTCATATTATTGCTTTTTGCAATTTTGCCTAGTCGCTTAATGTTGTGTTGTACGACTATAGGTGTCTAGGAGCGGTGCGTGTCAGTCGCAACAACATTTCACAGAGAGTAGTGCACCTAACGACGTGCCTACAACCCCTCCTTCTGCATAAACCATTCGTATGGTGGTTTAAGCGGTGTTTGCTATGTTCAAATCCCAACATGGAGGGCATGTGCAGCCCCCTATCCCTGGGATGGCTGCAGTACTGATTGGTGCGCTGGAGCAAAGGGCATGTGGTAGAACATCAGAGCAGCAGTTGAATATGCTTTTGACTTAGGGAATGCACTCAGTGGATGAGTATTTGCATGCATTTGTCTTGATAAGGGGAAACTCAGAGTTTGAGATAGAGAACAAACAGACCACAGTTAATAGATTTTACAACGGTCTCCGTGATGATTTACGACTGCTGTTGGTAGGACAAAAGCTACTTGGATTGCGAGCGTTGGTGGAGTTGGCTAGATCTTTGGAAGAATATTTGGCAAAAGTCAACCAGACGTCAGAGTTCATGGTGCCAAACTCTGCAGGTTTAGCAAAGTTTGAACACCGCAGGAAGGGTAATAAGAGATCTAGAACATCTACTAGTCGAGCTATATATACTTGTTATACTTGTGGCAAGTTAGGACACTTAGCCCGAGATTGTCGTGGTGATGCACCGAAGACAAAGAAAGCTGAGTCGGGAGACATTGCACGGCGACTTCCACTTACTTGCTATACATGTGGCAAGTTAGGTCATATTACTAGAGATTGTTGGAGTGGTACTCCAGTGGCAAAGGGGGTAGGTTCTGGAGCAACGATTGGATAAGACCCAATTAGATGTTATACTTGTGATAAGCCGGGTCATATGGCTCGAGACTGTTGGTGCGACAAATCAGAGCGGAAGTCAGGGGAAACTTATGCTAAAAAGGGAAAGGCGGTAGAGACAACCACATCCCATCGAGCTCCAGCCCAATCGAGAGTCTATAACCTTGGCCAGCAGGAGGCCATCAAGCAAGGATACATGCTGTCAGGTATGCGCTAGAGTTTAGCGTTAGTGTTTTTCATACCTTACGTCTTATGCTTTGGTTGTATGATTGCTATGTTTTACGGTTCATTATGATTTTGGATGTTCCGGCTCGAGAGTTGTTCTCCAAATGAGAATTTTGTTTGTCCTCGGTACCATTTCTTGGTCACATGGTTAGTGGAGAAGGTATTGTGGTAGATCCGACAAACATAGTTTCTGTACGAGAGTGGCCTGTGTTGTCTACGGTGGCGGAAGTCCGGAGTTTTCTGGGGCTTGCCGGCTATTACAGGCACTTCGTGGAGAATGTTTCACGGATAGCATTGCCCCTCACTGCTCTGACACGGAAGGATCAGAAGTTCGTTTGGTCGCCTGAATGCGCACAAGCTTTCGAAGAACTAAAGTGTCATTTGACCATGACACCTGTGTTATGTTCGCCTTGTGGTTCTGAAGGCTTTGAGGTTTACACTAACGCATCTGGGAGGGGGTTAGGCTGTGTTTTGCTTCAGCACGGGTCGGTGATGGCCTATGGATCACGTTAGTTAAAAGTGCATGGGGAGAATTACCCGGTCCATGACTTGGAGTTGGCGGCCGTGGTATTCGCTCTCAAATTTTGGAGACTTTGGAGATCTCGTGTGTTGACAAGGGATATAGTGCTAATGCATGTTTGAGTTGGACAGAGGTTCAATACGACCTCGCGGACAGGATTTGACAGGACTTGGAGTTGGACGTAAGCTTGAAACGTCGCTTGGCAGAGTCCGTGGATGGGTCAAATGACCAATTTTATGTTGACGACGGCCTTGTATGGAAAGGTGGTCGATTGTGCATCCCTAATGTTGGGAAATTACGAGAACAATTGATTTACGAGGCACATTTTACCAAGTACTCAATTCATCTTGAGAGCACAGAGATGTTCAAAGACATGAAGAGGCCGTTCTGGTGGCAAGGTATGAAGAAAGACATAGTGCTATACGTGGCAAAGTGTCAAACTTGTGCCTTGGTGAAGGCCGAATGCCAGAAGCCAGGTGGATTTCTAAATTCCTTGCCTATACCAGAGTGGAAGTTCGATGACATCTCTATGGATTTTGTGCACGGTTTGTCGAGATCACACAAGGGGAACGACTCCATTTAGGTGATTGTTGATCGTTTAACGAAGGTGTCACATTTTATACCCAATAGGAAGGATGATTCTGTGGAGAAGCTGGTGAAGCTTTATGTGGATAATATAACCTGTTTGCATTGTGTACCCCGAAGCATCGTTAGTGACCGTGATGTTCGGTTCACATCCAACGATTGGAGGATCATTCATCAGTTGTTGGGTACCAAGCTGAACTTCAGCACAACTTTTCACCCGCAGACAGATGGGCAAACTAAAAGGGTGAACAGGACGATGGAAGACATTCTTCATATATGTGCATTGGATTTTGGTAAAAGGTGGGAGGACCATCTTTACATGATTGAGTTTGCATACAATAACAACTACCAAGCCAGTATTCAGATGGCGCCTTTTGAGGTTCTATACAGAAGGAGGAGTCGTATACCTTTGTCTTGGATAGAAACAGGAGAATCGAAGCTTTATAAGTGAAGAGTGGTTGAAGATCCTACTTCAACAATTCGGTTGATTCGAGAACGGCTACTGATTGATCAAGATAGACAGGCCAAGTACTACAACACCAAGCAGCAGAACATGGACTTTACGGTGGGCGATTGGGTATACCTCAAGGTAAAGCCATTTAAAGGCGTATCAAGGATACGACGCTTAAAAAAGCTTAGTCCGAGGTATGTTGGGCCTTTTGAGATCTTGTAGCGAGTTGGTGAAGCCGCCTTTCGGTTGGCTATTTTGGTACAACTAAGTGGATTGCATGATGTATTTCACATTTCGGTCCTACGCAAAGCCATGAAAGAACCAACACAGGTGGTTGTTGCGGATCAAGTTTAGGTCGATAATGGGCTAACAACGAAAGTTAGACCCATTCAGATCCAGGATACGGAGGTCAAACAATTGCAGAACAAAGCTAACAGGATGGTCAAGGCCCGATAGGACAATTGTGGTCGTGAGGAGCTTTCATGGGAGCGAGAGTAGACCATGCTTGAGGAGTATCCCAAGCTTTTCAACTCAGGTATCATTTAATTTTGTGTACTCTTCCATTCTATAATTTCAGGACGAAATTCTTTTAAGGGGGGGGGGGGAATTTTAACACCCCAAAACTCAAATACGTATGGGTAGTGTTTTTTAAGGACTTTTAGAGCCCTTGAAGTTTCACGGCCTGTGATACGTGCGTGTCCAGGGTGGACACGGGCGTGTCCAAAGCCGTGTCCTACTTTGTGTTTGTCGGGCTGTGTCGAGTGAGCAACACGGCCTGGGACATGGGCGTGTCCATAGCCATGTCCTTTTCTGGATTTGGCTGAGTTATGCCGAGTGTTCAACATGGCCTTGGATACGGGTGTGTCTGAAGTAGTGTCGGGCACACAACCTGTGACACGGGCATATCTAGGGGCCATGTCTTATTCGGCCGTGGCGGTTTCAGCGTCGATTGAGGCACACGGCCTGTGATATGGGTATGTCAAGGGTTGACACGGGCGTGTACAGGGTAAACACGGGCATGTTAGAGACCGTGTCCTGATTCAGAGATCGACGAATTCTGGTACGAATGTAAGACACGGCCTGTGACACGGGCATGTCACAAGCCATGTACGGACCCAGGAAGATGATTTTAAGAGCAAATCAGGGACTTTCATTTCATTTAGGAGGGATTTGACGGCCCGAGACCTTCCCTGGTGGTACAAGGTCGGAAAATGAGGGTTTAGGCCTCATTTCCTTTGGCACTTTCTCTTTCTAAGAGGTAGAGAGAGGGGCAAGCTTAGGGTGAAGAAGGAGGAGTTTCAGCCATTGTTGGAGTTTCGGAGCCCCAAATTACGAGCCAAGTCCAGATCCGCGGAGGCGAGTACATTGTAGTGGTTTTCATCCGGCTAGTTTTCTATGGAGCCAAAGTGAATCTCTTGGGTAATGATTCTCTACTTGGACATGTGAAGTCCTCTTCCTTTTTGTAAAGGAAACACTCTCCCGCGATTGGGCATTGAGTGTGAGGTATTCCTTCGGGTAGATATGGTTTATCCCCGTAATCTTGCATATATAGTCCGGAATCGAAGTACGGGCATAGGCATGTTGTGTGAAGCCTATCCGGACATGTTGGTCTAGATCGGTGATGTTTTCATTATGCATGTATTGCCGGAGAAGACACCATGTCATTTTGTTTTTCGGGTTTCTACGCGGTAGATTGCAGCAGGGAGCCTTGGGGACTAACACCAAGGAGCACCCGGAAAACTAGGAAGAAACGTTTTTCTGTCAGGTACCACACGGCATTAGTAATACTGCCGGTAGTTACTCCGTTATTGTGAGGCCTGTCTCTTTGATACCCGGGGGCCAGTGTTGTGAGGCTGTGTGCTCCGTGAGCCCAGTTTGTTTGGTCTGCGAGCTAGCCTTTTGCATAACCGGGTTATGTACTATTGTATGATCGATACTTCGGGATTCGGGGAAGCTTGGCACGCGCCGATGACTTAAATTGACATGACGATGTGAGCAACGGGTGACTACAACCATACCCGCTCTATGTGCTTCGGTTAAACAGACCTAATGTACGTGGAACTTACCGACGGCATAGAGGGCGAGTGTTAGGCTTCGGCTGGAAAGAATAAAATGCTCACGATATTTGCCATCGTAGGGGCGGTGGTGTAGCCTCGTAATGGACTGGATTCACTGAGAATATGCCCAGAGTGCACGGGGTGTGTGGTCGTGTGTGCCTACGCTTGTGGTGAAGTGTGCTTAAATTGTACTTTCACTATCATGTTTGAGTATACTAATGAAATGCAGGGAAGGAGCACCGCTGCCCCGATTAAGGGGCGAGGTCGTTATAATTTGGTCAGCTTTAGCTGACCGTTGCCTTTTTTGTCACCGTGCGGTGGATTGTTCTTTTGCAGGGTCACGTGAGCCTAGTCGCAAGTAGCGGGCTGAAGCCCTTGATGCTGTGCTGCCCTTGAAGGTCAAAGCGAAATGTTTACTTTATTATGTTCATGTGTGGCCGGCCTGTGAGCCGAAGTATGTAAGACACTTTTATTGATCAAACTATTGTAAGGCCATAAGGCCAATGTTTTGCTGTATGTTATTTCATTCCTATTGTGGTTGTAGCAGACATTCATGTGTTTCGTATGGGTTCTTATAACAGTTTTAAAAGCTTCCGCTAGAATGTTCTGAGTTAGGATGTGTATTCCTATACTGTTAATTTGGTATTCTTATATAATTCCACTAACTGTGTGTGGAATATGGCGTGGGACCCCGGCTGGACATTCTATTTTATTCCATGTGATGGATGGGGGTGTTACAGGCTAATCGCTCTTAACCCTTAGTATCGAAGAGCATTGGGACAGAAAAATTTGCTTTAAATAATAAAAGGTCCTCTTTTTCTCGTTAATTAAAAGAACTCTAGGTTTACCCTGGGTATAAGACGCGTAAAACCACATATCGATGTGTGGGCTCTATTTCCGTTATAAATATGCTAGCTAGCTGAGAGGTTGTGCATATGGATCAATCACCCTTGGGTAAAGGGAGTTCCGCACTAACCCTCGAGAGAGGAGGCGTAGAATTCTACCGGATTGGGTTCCCCCCCTCCCCCAATAGCGGGGTTCTTAGCATAATGTGGGCATTAAGAGGAATCCTTTATGGAATGAGAGCTCGGTCGAATAGTCTTAATGTTCAGGTGAGTGATAGTCCTAGAGATAGGTGATCTCATTTCTGTGGAACCTCAACGGCCAAGTCGCCGCCTTAATTAATTTGAAATTTAGGATCTCCAGTTATTAAAAGTTATTTTAGTTCAAATTCGATTCAGTACCGATACGCTATTTAATTTCTTCATCGTCTTTTCTTTTTCAAGTCTATTTTCTGTTTTTATATAACTGTGCTATTTAGTTAATCACCTGACAATTTATTTTTGGTAAAATAATAGTCCCTCCAGGGAAAAGTAGAAATAATCAACCCGTCACCGAGAACAATACGACCTCGATATTCCCCACCGGAATAACCTATACTACACGTGATAGGTGCACTGCCCTCCTTTCGTTAAAACTCTATTTCAACTTTTATATCTAATAAAAACCGCTCGCCCCGACCGTCCCAATCAAATAAAAAAATCCTTTCTTTCTCCATCTAAATAAGGGTTGGGGCGCTGCGCGTTTTAACATCACTGGACATTTGCTTCCAGAACAGAGATCTTCATAGGGATGAAGGGTCCCTCCTTTACTGTCACAAAGATCCTAGGGTCATAGGATTCCATGAATAGCCTGACCCTCTCTTTCTAGATTCCAAAATTCTCCTTTCTACAGATGAGGAGTTTCATGGACCTAGCTCCTTACGGCTCTCTCTAGAACCCATAAGTACAGAGTTGTAGCTACCCATGGAGATCACTCAGATTGTTAAATCCTTTTTGAGCAACCTCCCTCTGATACCACTTGAATCTTTGTTTTCAAGGTACCTTGCAACCTAGAGGTGGTGGGGGTGAATAGGTTTGTTAGTATATTATGTCTTTCTTTTAGTTTTTTCCTTAAGTGCTTGTGTTATATCCCTTGTTGGATTTGGGCTAGATTCACCAAGTTAGGATCATATGACCCATCATGGTTGTGTCCTAGAGTCTATGCCAAGTCCTTAGAATCAACATCACATGGACCAGCCTTCAACAGACTGCTAGAGACTCAAGCAATTGTGTCGACACTTCAGAAAGGCTATGTGGACACCAGAAGCCATATTGTGTCGACACACAGGACTTGTGTCAACACACAGAACATCTATCGACATCAACTGTGTCGACACCAGAAGCCAGATTATGTCGACACACAGAACATCTGTCCACAGCAATTGTGTCGACACACAGGACTTGTGTCGACACACTCCAGATTTCTGTCAAAACAACAACTATGTCAAGACAAGAAGTAATTGTGTCGACACACAGGACTTGTGTCGACACATTCCACAGAAGCTGTGTCAAGAAGTTAAAGAAGAACTGTGGACTCAGCTCGATGAAATCAATTCTCAGCTTATCAGCTCGACGAACTTCATGCATAGAATTTGCAAGGTTCTGGAGAAAGCAGTTTTGTTCTTAGGTCGATGATCATGGATCTCAGCTCGATGAACAGCTACTATCAGCTCAACGAACAGCTATTATCAGGTCGACGAACTTAACTTCTCAGCTCGACGAACTATGGACTCAGCTCGATGAATTCTGTTCTCTGCTCGACGATTCCAGAGTTGGTTATTTTCATCCTTCTATCCTTATTCTATTGTAATAATTCCTGAGTAATTAATGCTAAAATATTCTCTGAATATGACCATTAGATGGAGCATTAATTATGGTCTTCTCTAGGATTATTGCTTGCCATTTTTCCATGGGACAGTTGGGGAAACTCAATCAATGTAAAATATTCCCCAGGGCCGTCAACAATGAATGCAGAGAAGAATTCAAATTTCAAAAGGAATTTCATATGGAAAATATAAAAGGGATTTTTCTTTTCTCTTTCAAGGGACAGCAGTACAGTATTCAGAAATATAAAGAACATAAGCATATTCTTTCTCGACAGTACACAGAGAAACAACCTGATGCTTAAGATCACGGCAGCGAACCGGTCGCACAAGTAACATAAAATGGGCAAGTTTTCCCAAGTATTGATCTCTCAAGGAACAAAGTAAGGTGGAGTTAATTTCGAGGAGGACTTGAGATTGAAGTCCTCAAGGTCGGCGGTAACGATGGGGGTTTTGATTGCGGAAAAAGAAAGTAAAAATCTAACAACTACTCCTATGCAACGACGCTATACGATGCTTCGCCAGGCGGGATGGAATACTAGTCGGGCCGCTATGCACCGAATCGCTAGGCAGATCGATGAGTAGGCTTGCGGATGAGGTGGTTAGAATAGCGGAATGAGGGTCGTGAGCACCTCTTCGCTACGCACGCTTCTAGAAATTGCTAGAACGGCGAGGGTGGATGGTGGTGGATGGAATATGGGCGGACCTCAAGTAAATATAACGAAAATATACAATCACATAGACATGATTACACATAAACATATATTACACTAAGAATAGCTTCATCAAATACAAAGAGTTCAACTAAACTATCAACAACAAGAGAAGAAAAGTGTGCGAAATCGACCGGATCCGAAGCCTTGCTGAGGATTCACGGTTGGAATCGTCGGGTTGTCAATCCGCGTCCAAGCTTGGTCCGCAACTGCATCTGGGGTAGAGAAGGGCTATAACCACCTTCCAATGGCCCGTCTTCTTCGTGTCACAATCCGGTGGAGTATGGGACAACTTCACCTAGCTTGATGGAGAAATCTAGGTCAAGCTCTTCTTACAACTCAAGGATGAAGGAGGAGGCCAAGAGGAAGCTCCGGCTTGGATTTGGCGGTGAAAGCTCGCCCGGAGCACCTCCCTAGGGTGGAAGATAAAGGGGAACGGCGGAGAAGGCAGAAAACGGCGGAGAAATGGCGAGCTCCGGATCCCTCTCCCGAATTAGGGCGAGACCTGCACTATTTATACAAATTAGAAATGAACAATGTGCACGATCACAGGCGCACGACCAGTGTCGTGCGCACTATGTCTGGTGATCGTGCGCACTGGCATGGAAGATCAGGAAGAAGAACTGGGATAACGCGCACGAGCAGTGGCGCACGACCAGTGGTCATGCGCACTAAGTCCAATGGTCGTGCGATTCCCCCAGACAGTACTCTAGAAAAGAGGAATCAATGCACACGATTAGTGGCGCATGACCGGTGCTCGTGCGCATTATGTCCAGTGGTCGTGTGCTTACCCCAGGCTGATTCTGAAAAACGAAGAGTAGTGCGCACGATCAGGGGCGCACGACCAGTGGTCGTGCGCATTAGATCCCATGATCGTGCGCAGTATTCCTGTTTCACAACCATCCCGGAACACGCACACGACCCCTGTACCGAAAGGAAAAACCAATCACTGATATGTGTAGACATTCCATGCAATCACAAAAAGGAGTACAAACAATAAAAGTAACAAAATACACAATCACAAGCATAAATGTGCACTTCCTAAGGAAATAATGATTAGATGAAATTGGAACGATAAAGAACTAAAAGTGAAGTGCAAACACGTGAAAACTAGCCTAGATGAGTCTGAAAATAGGTATATAAAGTGGACTCATCACAGACCTAGACCAGAAACATAAAAGCAATCTGAATAACAAGAAGAACAGCTAATCAAAATCGAGAGTCTTCTTCTGTCTTCTTCCAGGATTCTTCAAAGGACAACAACTACAATATCTGTCAAGAAGTTCCTGGAACTTATCTGGTCAAAGCAACAGCTTGAAGACCTATCATCCTGAAGCAAAGCTCCAACTTCCTGAACCATTCTAGTTCTTAGGGGGAGCCTTTACTAACATCATATCCATAAAAGTCTTCTCAGTTGTACTTTGAGAAAGAGAAGACAAAATCAATCTCTCATCCCCCACTGTATAAAGGGTTCTTAACTCCCTTCAAAAGTTATTCCTGGTTGCAACTCATCTGACCAAAAGACTTAAGGTTTGGTTTTTGAGCACCTGATCAAAAGCTCATTGGTGGCAGGCACCTGATCAAAAATCTGAGTGGATTCCTACCAGTGTGGTAGAAGAGTGGATGTACCCAGGTTGGGGAACTACTATAAAATTCTTGTGTTGTCTGGTTGCTCTTTCTTTTCATTCTTGCTGTGGTTGTGCTAGTTAGTTTTGCTGTTTGTGTTTGTTTAATTTATTTTTTGCAGGACCTGTGGTAGATTAACTTAACTTAGGATGCTTTAATTCATAAGTTCTATTTACATCAAAAAGTTTTCACGTACTCTATTCACCCCCCCCCCCCCCCCCACTCTAGAGTATTCCTGATCTAACACCTCACTTTTAATTGGTATTAGAGCCAGGTTATCTATTTGGTTGTACAAGCTGACCCTTGAACCAAAGATCCTGAGCTAGATCTATCTTTTATTTTTGTTAGATATTTATTCACAGCATGGCACAAAATAAAGATTATGCAAGCACCAGACCTCCAGTTTGCAACCTAAATAGGTTTGTCATCTGGAAGGCAAGAATCAAGTTATATATGAACTCTATTGATGAGGATATTTTCAATTCCATTGTGACAGGTCCTCCTCAAGCATCTACCTCTATAGCAACCTCCAGCAATAATGCAGTTCCACCACCTGAGTGGACTGAGGCTCAGAAGAAGGCAAAAATTGTTGATGCCAAGGCCATGAATATTTTGGCCCAAACAATGTCAGATAACATTTTTCAAAAAGTGGCTGAATGCACATCAGCCAAAGCCATCTGGGATTCCCTCAATCAAATGGTGGCTGGATCTGCTGATGAAAGAAAACATAAAAGGTCCAATCTCATATCACAATATGAGAACTTCAAGAAAGAAGAAGCTGAATCAGTTGCAGAGATGTATAATAGGTTGAGCTCAATCATCAATGAGCTAAAAACCTTGTATAAGGACATCACCCTCACAGAGGTGAACGATAAAATTCTTATGTGCTTCCCAAGCTCATGGGATTCAAGGATCTGGCCCATCAAGGAGGCCAGGAGCCTAAATGAGATTTCCACAGAATCCCTTTTGGGAAAGCTAAAGTCCTATGAGCAGCTCATCAAATCCAGAGAGGCAGTTGAGCAAAGAACACCTCGTCCAGCAAGGAAGGATCATAACATTGCATTCAAGGCTGCTGAGGAGACAGAGACTCCAACAATAAATGAAGAGCTGATGGGTCTATTTTCCATAATATTCTACAAAATGGCAAAGAAAGACTTCAGAAGAAAGTCATCCAGGCAGGATGACAAGCCATGGTATGATAAAACCCCCACTAAAGAAGTGGTTTGCTTTGGCTATAGGAAACCTAGAAACTTCCTCTCAGAATGCCCAGAAAATCAGAAGAAGGAGAAGAGAAGAGAGAAGGACTCTAGAAGATAGAAAAGCAGTATGCCTTCTTCCAGCAAATACAAGAAGAAGGAGAAAGGCTTTATAGCTAAATCCTGGAGTGAAACTGAGGATGAATAAACATCATCCAGCTCCAGTGAAGAAGAAGAGGAGGCAAGGGCCAAAGAAGTGTGCCTCATGGCCATTGATGCTTCTAGAAGCCAGTCAGATGAAGATGCATCTGACAGTGAAGAAGTTTCAGGATCTGAAGCTGACAAGGTACTTTCTTCTTTTGATTATAGTTATAATTCATTCAAATCTGAATTTAAAATCATGTGCATAGACTTAATAAATTCAGAAAAAGAAATTAAGACACTTAGGGAAAAACTAGGAAACCAAGAAAATGTTATCTCTGAAAATAATAGGCTAAAGGATGAACTCACATTAGTTAATGAACAAATTATAGCTTTAAAAACTGAGCTGTGTGAGGCTAAACAACTTGAGGAATCTCTCAATGGGAGAAGCCTCAAGCTGATAGACATTACAAGCACTGTTAATGCCACACTAAATGGCAAGCTAGGCTTGGGTGCTTCATCAAGTTTGTCCCCCATTCTCAAGAAGAACATTTTATCCACACCCATTAAATTTGTTTCCGCTAAAGGGAAAGAAATAATAACCAACAAACAAACCACAGAACAAATGCCTAATTCAAAAGGTGAAAATAACAGAAATCAGAAAACCTTAGGTAAAAACAAAGTTCAGCATATTTCGTCGAACGCAGAATGTGGTCAGTTCATCGAACTCTAGTCGACGAACTCTGAACGCAAATTTAAGCTATAATTATTCGTCTAACTACGATCGACAAACTTTATATGGTTCGTCGAGTAGAGATCGATGAACGTGGGCACAGAAAATGACTATGTTCATTCTCTAGGCAGAGATCGACGATCTCATCCCAATTCGTTGAACTCTAGTCGACGAACTCAAAACATTTCTTCGAACCCAAAAATACTTAACAAAAACTATAAATATAACAACAACTCTATTAAATCCAAAAAATCATTTAATCCATTAGCTGATTGGATAATTCCACCCAGAAGATATCATCCATTAGGTTAAAAATCTCAACCAGAATTTTCTGTGATTTCAAGTTTCTCTTATCAACAATATAAAGGACCGAAGGTAACCTGTGTCAAGAACAATTAATTATTTTCTCTATAGGTAAAGGGTTGTCCAGTGAATAATCAAACATGCTACCTGGACAGTGGATGCTCCAAACACATGACTGGCAGCAAGGACTTCTTACACAACTACAAGCCCAAGCTGGGACCAAAGGTCATCTTTGGTGATTCAAAATGTGGCCTGTCAGAAGGCTATGGAGAAGTGAAATTGGAGCAGTCACCTTCAAGAAAGTTACCTATGTAAGTAGTCTCAAGCATAACCTCATCTCCATAAGTCAATTATGTGATGAAGGTTATCAGGTACATTTCACCTCAACTTCTTGCATTATTTCCAATAAAGAAAACCAAAAAGTTCTAATTGAAAATAGACAAGGAAACATATACTTAGTTGATTTTCTTTCTGCCAATTCAGACATTTGTTTGCTTAATATAGTTTGCAATCAAAATGAGTTGTGGCATAAAAGGCTAGGACATGTAAACATGAAAAACATTGCTAGGCTATCAAAAGACAGTCCTGTAAGAGGTTTACCTTCTGGTCCCTACAAAAAGGAAGGTCTTTGCGGGGCTTGTCAACTAGGCAAGCAAACTAAATCTAGCTTTAAGTCAGTTAATAAAAGTGATTCACCTAGGATTTTGTATTTGCGACATATGGATCTCTTTGGACCCATTGTTGTACAAAGCCTAGGAGGGAAATCCTATATCATGGTTATTGTAGATGACTTCTCAAGGTTCACTTGGGTGTTCTTTTTGAGATCTAAGTCAGATACCTTTAAAGTTCTTACAGATTTTCTCAGGACCATACAGATTGAGTACTCTACTCATGTTGCATTGATCAGAAGTTATCATGGTACAGAGTTTGAGTGTATTCTTATTCATGAATTCTGTTAGAAGGAAGGTATCAGACACTACTTCTCAGCTCCTAGAACTCCCCAACAAAATGGGGTAGCTGAAAGGAAAAATAGGACCCTAATTGAAGCTGTAGGTACATTACTTGCAGATGCTTACATGCCCCTATCCTTTTGGGCAGAGGCTGTAAGCACAGCAAATTATGTCCTGATTAGAAGTTTAATACATAAACTAAAGAATAGGACTCCCTATGAATTACTTAAAGGGAAGAAACCTAAAATAACCTACTTTAAAGTATTTGGTTGTATTTACTATATTCATAATAATAACAAGAAATACATTAGAAAGTTTGAAGTTAAGGCTGAAGAGGGGAATTTTTCTAGGATATTCCCAAGTAAGCAAAGCATATAGGGTATTTAATAAATCATCTTTAAAAATTGAAGAGTCTATACATATTACTTTTGATGAAACTAACTTATCATATAAGGAGAAAGAGATTTCTACCAGTAATAATTTGCAGGTACCTCACTTGTGTAAGAATTTGGATGGACTTAACCTCACCCAAGAGGTTCCAACACATCCTTCTCCACAGGTTGATGAAGACAGTGAAGAAGAACAGCTGGAAGAAATTCAACCTCCACCAACAGCAAATATAATTCCACAAGAGGAATTAATTCAAAATATTGTTGTTGTACAAACTCCACCCTCTGATCTTGTCACACTAAGGGATCACCCTAGATCCCAAGTGATTGGAGACATAATAGTAGGTGTACAGACAAGGCATCAACTCAACTAAGACTTGATGCATGCATGTTTTCTCTCTCAAATTGAGCCTCTATCCATACATGATGCTGAGCAGGATCCCCACTGGATCATTGCTATGCAAGAGGAACTCGATCAATTTAAGAGATGTAGAATTTGGGATTTGGTTCCAAGGCCCAAAGGCTACCCATTCATTGGAACCAAATGGGTATATAGAAACAAACTAGATGCCCAAGGTACAATTGTGAGGAACAAGACTAGGCTTGTTGCTCAAGGGTATAGGCAAGAAGAAGGCATAGATTATGATCAAACCTTTGCCGCAGTTACAAGGTTAGAGGCCATCAGAATTTTTCTGGCCTATGCTACCTACAAGAAATTCAAGGTGTATCAGATGGATGTGAAGAGTGCATTTCTGAATGGGGTATTAAAAGAAGAGGTTTATGTTGAACAACCTCCAGGTTTTGTCTCTCCAACTCATCCCTCTTATGTATTTAAATTGCATAAAGCTCTATATGGTCTAAAGTAAGCTCCAAGAGCTTGGTATGAGACCTTAGCTAGCTTCCTATTAGAGCATGGTTTCACTAGAGGCATGATAGATAATACATTGTTCACTAGGCACCATAAGGATAAACTCTTGTTAGTACAAATATATGTGGATGACATCATATTTGGGTCTACTGATCCCAAACTATGCAAGAGGTTCTCTAACCTCATGCATTCAAATTTTTAGATGAGTAGCATGGGTGAGCTCTCCTACTTCCTTGTTCTCCAAGTGAAGCAGCTACCTGATAGAATCTTCATCTCCCAAACTAAATATGCTAAAGAGCTTCTCAAAAAGTTTGGGATGGCTGATGCCTTAGCTCAGAAAACACCTATGGCTACTAATGTTGTAGTAGATTCTTATCCACATGGGAAACCTGTTGACCAGAAGTCATATAGGGGCATTGTTGGGTCCCTATTATATCTTACAGCTAGCAGACCTGAAATCATGTTTGCCACATGCCTTTGTGCTAGGTTCCAAGTGAATCGTAAAGAATCTCACCTTACTTTCTTAAAAAGAATTTTGATATATATAAATAGTTGTCCTAGTGTAGGCCTATGGTATCCTACTGAGTCAGAATTTGAGTTAACTAGATACTCAGATGCTGACTATGTTGGATGCGGGGTACATAGAAAAAGTACCTCAGGAACTTGCCAGTTCCTTGGTATGAGACTAATGTCTTAGTTCTGCAAGAAACAAACATCTGTGTCCACATCAACTGCTGAAGCAGAGTATATTGCAGCTGGCAGTTGTTGTTCATAGATATTGTGGATTCAGAATCAACTCCTAGGCTATGGTTTCAACATAAATAATTCAACTCTCCTTTGTGATAACACAAGTGTTATATCCATAGCATAGAATCCTATCCATCACAGTAGGACTAAGCATATAGACATTAGGCATCATTTCATTAGAGAGTGTGTAGACAAAAACAAAATCAAACTTGTTTATATCTCCACTGATTTACAAAGAGCTGATATTTTCACCATACCCTTGGATGAAAAGAATTATATGTTCTTTATAAATCAGCTGGGCATGATAAATGGAGAATCTTTGATCTAACTTTTGTCTGCATTCAACGAATTTGCCAAAGTTGGTCCAACGGAGTTCGACGAACTAGGGAAAGTTCTTGAGATATTCGTCGAACGGAGATCGACGAACACTCTGTGAGTGAAGTTGTTTTCGTCGAACGCAGATCGACGAATCTGCTTCAGAAGACTTTCATCGAATGGAGCTCGACGAAATGTCTTCAAATCTTCAGACTGAGCTCGACGAATTGTTTAACTCCAAATTATTTTGTCGACCTCAAATCGAAGATCTTTTTATTTTTCGTGGAACGGAGTTTGTCGATTCATATTCCAGAAAACCTTATATCTAGGTTTTCTTCGACCCCCGTCCCGCGCTTTCATTTTCTTTGCACTTGATCGTCGTTTCTCTCTTGCAGGTATTATAATGGCGATTTAAGCAGGAATTCTGGCAGGAATGAAATTTGATACTGGATTCGATGAGGATTTCGATTCTTTCCAACATTCTGACCCCATCTTCCTGGGAATACTGCAACGTCTTGAAGACCAACAACTGAAGAATCTGTTGTCGACTAGAATCAAGATATCTGCCATAAAAATTAGGGAATGGGTGTACACCTCTACCACAACATATGACAATACCATGATCGGCACTATATCCGGTAATGATGTTTCCCTAACTCCCGCCGTCCTCACTGAAATTTTTGGATTAAACAATGGTGAAGAAGATTTAGAAATAGATACTGAAGGGTATGATGGGATGTTAAGTTTGATGGGTTATTCTAGACAAAACCCTAATAAATTGCTAAAGAAGCATCTTTCTATTAAATTCAAGTTTCTAGCTGACATCGTGGGAAAAGTCTTGCTGGGCAAGCACACTACGCATGATTACATCACCAGGCACCAATTCCTGGTCATGTGTGCAGTGATTAATAAGAAGACTGTAAACTGGGCTCAGATCCTGTTTGATCTGATAAAGAAAAAGAATAATAAAAAGGAAGTCTATTTTGGAAGAATCTTAGGGATCTTCCTCAAAGAAAAAGCTGTTGAATCCCTGGTCTCCCAGACCATATTCATAAATGCCTGCAAGAGGCTAACCTGTGCCCTCTTTGGCAAATGGGAGAGTATTATCACCAAGCCATCGAAGGCTTCCTCCTCTTCCACCAGAGCTTCTGAAGGTACTAGGGATGCTTTAGCCACTTCCCACCCTACTGAAGAGATCCCTCCTCCTCCTCCATCACATCCAGTCATCCCACCTCAACATCAGATGATACAACAACCCTTTTCCACCATCCCCTCTCTTCAACAACCACATCATCAACCCCAACAACCTGTTCATGTTCCTACTCCACCTCCTTCTCCTGCAACTTCTCCACCAATAGATCTCACTAACATCCCCTCTTACCCTATTCAGGAATATCATTCACCCTCCCCTTCTCCATCACCACAACCAACATCACCTTCATCTCCCTTACCACACCATCTAGCCAACATCCCAACATTCAATCTACTCTCCTCCCCTCTCACAACTCCGTCTCCATAAGATACAACCATGCAAGATGCTATCCCTCCTACTACACCACCAAATTCCATTCCTCTATATGTTTCCACTCAAACATCTTCCATTCCACCATCTGCAAATCTACCCTTGGAATGCTCCACCATTTCCTCTCTTCTTGCTATACTTACTCCCCTCTTCAAAAATCTTATCGCAGAGGCTATTTCACCTCTTGCTACTTCTATATCCTCCCTTGCTGCTCAAATAAATGCCCTCTCTGCTGCCCCCTCTTCAGTTAGGGGCCTGGCTCCAGTTAGTACTGAAACCAGGCAGGGGGAGATACCTGATCAAGAAGTTGCAGCTGCTACAGCAGCAGTAGCAGCAGCAGTAATAGTTCCAGCAGCATCAGCAGTAATAGTTCCAGCAGCAGCAGCAGATGATGCAGATTTATTTCCAGCAGATGATGAAGATTTATTTGATTTTATTCATTTTATTGAAACTTACATGGGCATAGATGAGTCAGTAACAAAAGAAATAATTACTGTTGGTGATTTTATTATTAATCTCACAGTAGATTTGGTAAATCTTTTGAGAATTTTTGATACAGCTTATTTGAGCTTTCCTCCAGCTGAAAGTACTAAGCCATCTTTGGCTATTATTCCTTATTCCTCTCCAATAAGTCCTAAAGTTGTCAAGCAACTCAAAGATATTTTTGCTGCTCCAAAGACTACAGCCATTCCATCTCCACCTAAGGCTGATTCAGTCAGTGTTTCATCCCCTCTAGAAACCATTTCTGCTCCATGTTTTGTAATGGATGATTCTCCCATGCCTGATCTTGATGCTCTGATCATGGCTGATATTGAAGAAGAAAATAAGACAGTTGTTGAAAGCACAATCATATACAGCTCTCCAGTTCCTGTTCCAGCTCCCGTTGCAGTTCCTCCTCCAGCTCCCTCCCAGCCTGAGAAACCTCTAATTTCTGCAGAGGCTCTCAAAGCACTGGATTCACTATATGATAATCCACAAGAATCTTCTAATGATGATGAGGATGAAGATGAGAACTCAGATGAAGATCCCAAGAAAAGGAAAGTTTTTAAGAAAAGGAAAGCACCTCCACCTCCTGCTCTAAAGCCCAATCCAGCAAATGACACCCCTTACTATATCCTCCAGAAGATCACTCCTTACAAGGGAATGCCTCCTTGGATGTGGTTGTCCAAGAATGAACAAAAAGAGAGAAAGGAGAGCATAAGGTATTCACCTCATTCTACTCAAAGTTATAGAAAGGATCCTCCTCCACTTCCTCCTCCAGCTACTAGTGCTTTAGGCACAACATCTCAAAGGACTACTCAGTTTCAAAATTATAAAAGGCATCAGGGTAGGTCCTCATCCTCAGGAAGCAGCCAGCAGAGATACTACTCTTCAGGCAAGCAGCACCAACCTCAACAGTAGCAGCATCAACAACAGCTACAGCAATAACTCCTTAAACATCAAAAAGCTGAAAGCCCTAAGAGACCTGCTTCCCCACCTGTGCCATATGAAGATCCTGAAACAACAACAACAGCTTGGATGGCCAGGTTCCAAGAACTGGTTGGCCTTTCTATGATCAACAAAGCCAGAGGTGAAGGGAAGGATCTGTCAGAATATACTACTATGTCAAAATACAGGAAGGAAGAACTCAACAGGTTTGAAAAAGCTAATATATTTTTCAATGTTGATGTCTATATAAAACTGTATCCAGAAGCAGTAGTGCCCATGGATACATCTCTAAACATCATAGGGGCGCTGATATGACAATGATAAAGGTGCAAGCTATAGATCCCAATAGGGAAATCATTTTCACTCAGTCTTGAGAGAAAAGCAAAGCAGAGAAGCTCAAAGGGAAAAAGCAAAAGAAATGATACTGTGATTATCTTTAGTTTTCTGAGTTTGCTTAAAACTTCATCCTAATTTCTGATACAAAGCTTACTGTATATATATATATCTGCTGCATGTGTTAATTTTCTCTGCGAGATATATATTTTCTTGCTTTGTTTACTTTCAAGTTTAGTTTGAGTCTGTAATTAGTGACCTCACCCAAATAGGGGGAGATTATTGGATCCCTAGTTGGATTTGGGCTAGGTTCACTAAGTTAGAATCATATGACCCATTATGTATAGCCAGGGTCTTGGTTGTGTCCTAGAGTCTAGGCCAAGTCCTCAGAATCAACATTACGTGGACCAGCCTTCAATAGACTGCCAGAGACTCAAGCAATTGTGTCAACACTTCGGAAAGGCTGTGTCAACACCAAAAGCTAGATTGTGTCGACTCACAAGACTTGTGTCGACATATAAAATATCTGTCGACATCAACTATGTCGACACCAGAAGCCCGATTGTGTCAACACACAGGATTTGTGTCGACATACAGAACATCTGTCGACAGCAATTGTGTCGACACACAGGACTTGTGTAGACACACTTCAGATTTCTATCAAAATAACAACTATGTCAAGACAAGAAGCAATTGTGTCGACACATAGGACTTATGTCGATACATTCCACAGAAGCTGTGTCAAGAAGTTAAAGAAGAACTGTGGACTCAGCTCGACAAAATCAGTTCTCAGATTATCAGCTCGACGAACTTCATGCACAAAATTGGCAAGGTTCTGGAGAAAGCAGTTCTGTTCTTATGTCGATGATCTTGTATCTCAGCTTGACGAATAGCTATTATCATCTCGACAAACAACTATTATCAGATCGAAGAACTTAACTTCTCAGCTCGACGAACTATGGACTCAGCTCGACGAATTCTGTTCTCTGCTCGACGATTCCAGACTTGGTTATTTTCATCCTTCTGTCCTTATTCTATTGCAATAATTCCAGAGTAATTAATGCTAAAATATTCTCTGAATATGACCGTTAGACGGAGCATTAATTATGGTCTTCTCCAGAATTATTGCTTGCCATTTTTCCATAGGATAGTTGGGGAAACTCAATCAATGTAAAATATTCCTCGGGGACGTCAACAATGAATGTAAAGAAGAATTCAAATTTCAAAAGGAATTTCATATGGAAAATATAAAAGGGATTTTTTTTCTCTTTCAAGGGACAACAGTACAGTAGTCAGAAATATACAGAACATAAGCATCTTCTTTCTCAACATCACACAGAGAAACAGCCCTAGACCAGAAACATCAAAGTAATCTGAAGAAGAAGAAGAACAGCTAATCAAAATCAAGAGTCTTCTTTTGTCTTCTTCTAGGATTCTTCAAAGGACAACAACTACAATATCTATCAATAAGTTCCTGGAACTCATCTGGTCAAAGCAACAGCTTGAAGACCTATCACACTGAAGCAAAGCTTCGACATCCTGAACCATTCTACTTCTTAAGGGGAGCCTTTGCTAACATCATATCAATAAATGTCTTCTCAATTGTACTTTGAGAAAGAGAAGACAAAACTAATATCTCATCCCCCACTGTATAAAGGGTTCTTAACTCCCTTCAAAAGTTATTCCTGGTTTCAAGTCACCTGACCAAAAGTCTTGAGGTTTGGTTTTTGAGCACCTGATCAAAAGCTCATTGTTGTCAGGCACCTGATCAAAAATCTGAGTGGATTCCTACCAGGGTGGTAGAAGAGTGGATGTACCCAGGTTGGGGAACCACTATAAAAATCTTGTGTCATCTGGTTGCTCTTTCTTTTCATTCTTGTTGTGGCTGTGCTAGTTAGTTTTGTTGTTTGTGTTTGTTTAGTTTAGTTTCTGTAGTACATGTGGTATATTAACTTAACTTAGGATTGTTTAATTCATAAGTTCTATTTACAGCAAAAAAGTTTTAATTTTTCACATACTCTATTCACCCCCCCCCCCCTCTAGAGTATTCCTGATCTAACCCCTCACTTTCAGCTTGTTGTGTTAACAGTTATCAGCTTTCAAGAATCAGCAATAAATACACAAAAAAAACACACACATAATATATAGTATTTCCCCATATTATGGGTACATCCACTCTCCTCCCACCTTTTTAACTTTCGGTTAGATAAGGAACTTCTCCAAAACTCAGCTCAAAGAGCTTACACCTCAGATCTCACAGGATCTTTCAGCCTCCTCCAAGACTTACATCTCAGGCACTAAGCCCTACAACTTAGTGATCAACTGATCACCTACCTCAGGCAAAGCCCCTACCACTCAAGTTGGGAGGACATCCCTACCTCAAAGAAAACTTGCTCCTACCTTAGACAGAATGACTCTCCTACAGCTCAGGGCCAAAGGCCCTACCGCAGATCCAAATGATCCTACAGCTTAGGCACAGGTTCCCTACAACTCAGAGAGAATGACTCTCCTACCTCAGGCTCAAAATCCCTACAGCTCAGAGATCAAAAGATCACCTACCTCAGATCCAAGATGGATCCTACACTCAGAGCATATCACTCTCCTACAACTTAGGAAAATTTGCCCTACAGCTCAGATCCAAAAGGATCCAACATAAAAATAACTATTTTAATTAATTTGACATAGAGAAATTTATCTGTGTCAACACCTAAAGCGGAGTTATCTCAGCTCTATCTTTCCTCACAGTAATAGGAAGATGTTCTTCAATAAAAGGCTGCCTCTGCTGGAAGTAACTCAGAATGATGCTTCTGAGCTTGTTGTAGAACACTGAAGATCTGCTAGGTCTTGAGTTCTTCAAATAACTAACTGAACTTGCAGAAGACTGAAGGCTCTCCTTGCTTTCTTTATCAGAAATATTTCTGATCGTGTTGTAGCAAAAGAGAATGCTACAGCTAACTGAACATTTTATTTTGCTGGAGGACTTCAAGCTTTTCTCTCTACAGCAATGCGAGGAAGATGAAGTCCAAACACTCTTTTTCTTGTTGAATAAAACCATAAAAGTTACGTTCAACATCCGGAAGTTGTCCCTTTTATCTTCCGTCGAATAACGGCTCCAGGAAGCTTTGGGGACGACCTGCAATAGATAGCTGCATCTTACTTTAACGCAAGATGTCATACAGTAGACCTTCGGCTGAGTTCGTCCTGTTCTGTAGCTTTCCCGCACTTAATTTGAACTCAGTTGACTTGTTGACTTTTGTGGCGTCACCATATGTGGACTTATCTAAAATAAAACATCTTTAGTATAGGCATTGAGTGAGTAAGCTTCACTCAACACCAAAACAATTCGACAGATTTCAGTCTATCTCAGGCTTTGAATGAACAAGCTACACTCAACATTTTTGGCCTTAGCCAATCATTCTGTCACTAGGCGTTGAGTAAGCAACCTTCACTCTATGCCAAAACACTTAGAAAAATTTCTCTGTGATTAGGCGTTGAGTGAGAAATCTTCACTCAATGCCAAAACACATAGAAATTATTTCTATCCCTAGGTGTTGAGAGCGTTGAGTCCACTCAATGCGTTTTGCCTTAGAAAATATTCCTGCTTCTTTGGCGTTGAGACCGTTGAGTGTGTCATCATCACTCAACGCTTTTTGCCTTATCCACTTTCTGTTACTAGGCGTTGAGTGTGTTGGATCTCATGGCCAACCTTAGATGGGGGGGGGGTGAATAAGGTTTTGTGCGTTACTTGAATTTTTTAAAATATCTCATCCTAGGAAATCGAGTTCTGGAAGCTACCACGCAGTGTTAGGTAGCTAGCGCGCGGAGATAAGTCTATGAATTCATTTCTTGTACAAATTTGCTTGTACTGCGCACAAAAAAAATTAATCTAACATTCACAGCAAAATCACAGAAGCAATAATACAAAAACTATATTTCATTGCAAGACATAACAGCAAATGGTTTTACAATTACAAAATTGTGATCCACGTGACATCGGGGATCGAAGGTGATGAAAATGAAAACTCTTTTGTTTTCTATACCGACCTGCTCCACGGACCGGTTGGCTCTCTCCCTTTCTCTCCAAGAAAGGACTTCGAGCCAGCTCTTCTCCTCCTCACAAGTAAGGGTCTTATAGCCCTACTAGATCCTCAGATCTAGACGTTCCTATCCCCAGGATGATTTACCGTGGAATCCTACCCAGATTCAGACGACTCTTACCGATTGATTTTCCTCACCATAAGATTTATAAAAAGGAAAAGGTTACAAGATTAAAAGATGTAAATAATCTAATGATGAAGTTCTCCCTCTTGACGACTTCTCCATAGAGCGATCCGCGGCCCGTGCGTGAGATCTTCGTTTGCTAGCAACCGACCGGCTCTTTATATTCGATTTAGATCTTAGATCGCCAGAGCCCTTCATTCATGAATGGGAGGGAGACAACTTTCTTCTTCTTCGATGGAGACTTTTGAAACGAAATGCAAGGAAGAGAAGCCGAACCCTAAAATATAAGATCTCCCGTCACTTTTCGTTCTACAGTTATATGGCACAGAAACCAAGGTGTCCTTTTATACGTCTTCATGAAAATAGGCTACCGCAGGCTGTAAGACTAGCATCGGGATGTAGGTTCACGCGCTTGTTGTGCCAGATGTCATCCAAATATGGAATAATATTTCAAACGAATCTTTCTTTTTCAAAACACTAGCACCCAACGATAGAAGGTATCGCCATGCGGTACGTTCGCGAGAAATCCTTGACACTCATCGAGAGGCTAGGGCGGCGCGGTAATCATTAACGTCTGGCGGTAGGTCTGTTTATCAAGAAATGCATCACGTCACTCGTCGAGAGGCTAGCGCATCGCGATAAGCATTATCGCATGGCGGTAGATTAATTTCTCGAGAAAGCCTTCTATTACTCGAGAAATCCTTCTATTACTCGAGAAATCATTCACACCATTCTTCGAAAGGCTAGCGCAGGCATTATAACTAGCGCGGTGCGATTGGTTCCCGAGAACTCTGTCCAATTAATTCACGGTTACATCCCGACGTTAGTTACTACCGCTCGGCGATAGGTTCCTGAGGAGAGCTCCTTGATCTTCTTGCACCTGTAAACCTGCACACTCTACCAAACACAAGATATAATCAAGTATTTCCTGGGATTTGATATTCTCAAACATAGAGAATGTGAAATAGAAGTTTAAACAAACTCCCCCTTTTAATATTATCAAATCCCGTTCATGAGAAATAATGTAATACATGATGGTAGAGTAAATATATATAAAAAGATAATTAGATTTCAGGTTCTTAGTATAGCTCCTCTACATGCACGTTGCCCTTACCTACGTGTTCTATACACGCTCCCCCTATTTATGTGCACGCATTGACATAAGCTCCTCTATATACACGCTCCCTCTACCTACGAATTCTACACGCGCTCCCCCTATCTATGTGCATGCATTGACATAAGCTCCCCCTACATGAGATCATACACATGAATGATTCTCATGAACAATCTCTTCACCCCTTTTGATAGTATAAAAAGGGGCGGGCACGACCGACCACACATGTAATATGAACTAATCAGTATATGATAAGCGTGATAAATACCACAAACGATGCACATAAATAGAGCAACAAAAAGGGAGAAATATAGGGTGACCCAAGAAATACAAATCAGAGAGTATGAGGTCAATGGGTCAAAACAAAATAGTAGAGTACATAGACATACTGTCAATTTGGTTTCAGATAGTATATGGATTGGACAACACAGATTAAAGAAGGTACATAATAAGTAAGACTACAATGCTACTAGAATGATAGAGTGGATCACATGAAAACATTGTAAACATCTCAAGAATAAATCGTGTGCTAGTACATCTGTGCTAAAAACATATAGTTCAGTTTCTGTTCAATTCTTATGCATGGAAGTGTTATATAGGGTAATGATGTGTGTACGTCTAGCATCGACAGAGAGAAAACACTAAGTAGAAATATCATATTTTACATGCTTTATCTCGATCCTATAAAGATGATTAACACACAAGAAATAGAGTGAACAATCATGTCACATACCAATCTACACCATACTAAGACTAGAACGAAGGGAACTAAGCTTAAGGTAGAGTTTATGCACAAAATCAAAATGACTATTTGAGCCAAGGTGCTCATCCTTACAATGCTCATAAATATTTATCAGGAGGAGTGAGTAGTGCATGAGGGTCCTTGACATGACCTTTGATAGCTTGCATATTTTTCTTTTGAGTTTGGTTTGAGCTATCATTTTTTATACAATTATGTTTGAGTTCAATGAGCCCCAAGTCAATCGAAATCTATCAACCTAGATAGATATACTTTAACTTGTATACATAAGATCTTAGCATTAGAGATTTGGCCCAACATTTTAATCTTTATATAAGTGCATCCGTATAGCGACATTGATTATTCAAGGTAGTTATAGTATGTTAAGATACAATGTCACAAGTTATACCATGTAAGCCAAGCATCCCTACTGATGCGTCGGCAAGTGTACCGATCATAGTCAAGTAATAAAGTTAGGGAGTTGAATCCCTGGATATCGATCTCTCGAGGAGTGTAAGTTGGGAGTGTGATTTCGCTATTGAAAAAGTGATTCCAAGTGTTAACGTAAACAAAGGGGGTTTTGGTTTAGAGTTTCCTATGTTTAACACTAATAAGCCGATTGCGAGTCGCCGTCACCATGTCTCTTTGGTGGATTACTCAAGAGAGTGATATGAAAAATGGATGAGCCAATGAGGGTCGCAATCACCTCTTTACCATGCACGCTTCTAGCAATCGCTAAAACGGCACTATCTCAACAAGAACACAAAAAACTGAAGCTCGGCAACATAATCAATATCTAAGAAATAACAACACATAGACATGTTGAAATACTTAAAATAAATAGTGTTCTTAAGCAACAATAAAATAACCAGAAGTTCAGAACAAAGTAATTACAAGAGGAGGGGGAGAAATACAACCAAACGCACAAAGGCTTTCTGCGATTCGCGGCCGGAGTCAAGGGCTATCGGGCCTTGTCCGAGCTCGGTCTACGGATGACGTCTGGGGTCCAGAAGGGCTGTCACCTCCTTCCGATAACCTGTCTTCTTCATGAATAGTTGATGGGCTAAATCTATCCGGAGAACTTCGCCAGATGGAACACCTTATGAGCTTGAAATGGAGCTTGGAGTTTGGAGAAGAAAATGGTGGTCGGAGATGAAGCTATTGCAATCTTTTGGAGGGAAAAAGGTGGCCGGATCAACTCTCCGAGGAGAAGAGAAAAAATGTCAGCTGGAGGGATGTTTTCCCGCTCAAAGGAGCAAAAAAGGCGGGCTGGGTCGAAGTGGAACGGAACTATCCTCAGGAAGAAGAAATCTGGGCTTTAAATAGAAGCAGATCAGAAAAATATGCGTGCACGATTTGGCGCACGATCGTGTGCAAATCGTGCGATATTAAATTTCAGAACAAGACTATGGAAGGAGAAGCGTTGACCTGTGCGTTTTAATCGTGCACGGTCGTTTCCGCCCGTAGGTGAAGGAAATCGCACTGGTAGCAATAGAAAGTAGGAATTCTGGACAATACAGAGGAAACGTGCATTTTACACGCGTACGGACTCTGACGCCCGTGCGTGAACAAATCGCACGATTAACCACAGAATTTAACTAACAAGAAAGCTACAGGAAAACCGTATGTTTCCTTCGCACACGGTTACGAAGAAACCGTGCATCAACCGTGTGTGACGATCGTCGAGCTCAGCTCGACGAAATTTATCGAGCTCAACTCGAAGTTTCTCTAGCTTAACAAAATGCACGATCTGGCACAAACTGTGTATGAAAGAAATGCACGACCGTGTGTTTCCCACAAATCAAAATTCCTGCCTTGGGGAAAACGCACTACCTGCACATCAATACCAAAGCTGGAGCAAAAGCTCCCAGCACCAAACATACAACAAAGAATTGCCGGAAAGTGTCATGGGGAGCACCATGTGCATACCCCCAACAACAGAATGTGCAATTGCACAACCTCAGGCCAAAGCGGTGCACAAAATGGTCCATGACCGAACGATGCAAATATAACTGATAACCGATTGAAATGCAGTGCACGAGTGAGAAAACCATCCCAGATGAGTCCGAAAAAGCCTATAAATATCGGACTCATCACACCACTAGACTTAAACATTTGCTCGTTCTGAGCAAATCATATCTCCGTGAACTAGAAAATAGCTAGCTATCTTAGAAATTTCCAAATAAACTAAAGCAAGAAATCGAAAACACTATGGGCATAGAAAATATAATAAATACAATTTGTAATTATGCTACGAAGTTTATAAATTTCGACAGACGTAAATAAGTATTATAACTACTCAAAAATTGAATCCTGGAGAATCGTTCGGTCATGTATAGGAACAAAGAAGGCAGGCCACTCAGTTGATCATTGCTAAAGATCGGGGCTCAGGATCACCTCCAAAGAAATCCATCAATGTTAGGGACCATACGCTTGCCCGTTCACACTCTCCACAGTGCTAGTTTGACTCAGGCATTAATCCGTAGGACTTTTGGAAAATAAAGGGTCTTGGGTATATACGTAGGTGAGGATGCAAAAGGATAAAAATGATGGCTACGCACAACCCAAATGAGCTCAAACAAATGAAATCCTCTTGACAACAAAACATAGAGGTGCACTACACCACCAGACTTGAACTTGATAACACGGGTGTGTGCAACGCCTACCACCACAATAATAACACAAATAGACTCTTCAGTTTCACTTTCTTATTTTATAACAATCAACACATTTTTTATTTTCTTTTTCTAGATTTTTGTTGTAACGCCCCGAAACTCAAAAGAGCGGCGGGAGACGTTTTGGGCCAAATTTGGAATTTGGCAGGGGGCACACGGCCTGGGATACGGGCGTGTCCCAGGGCGTGTCAGGCTCGAGTCGACGATTTGGACGCGAGGTCGACGAAATTTGGAGTCGACAATTGTCGAGCAGCGAACACAGCCTGAGACACAGGCGTGTCTCATGGCGTGTCGAGCTCGCATTGACGATCGGCCCGGGGAGTCGACATTTTCGCTCTACCATGTGTCGAGATAGGGAACACGGCCTAGGACACGGGTGTGTCCAAGGCCGTGTAGGGTGGTCGACGAACTTCGCTCGATGAAGTGTCGAGACAGTGAACACGGCCTGGAGCCCGGGCGTGTTCGGGTTTGACACGGGCGTGTAAAATAGGACACAGGCATGTCCAAGACTCGTGTGAGTCTCGGGTTATTTTCGGGGCTGTGTCGATGGGGGCACACGACCAACCACACGGCCGTGTCAGTTTGAACACGGGCTTGTCAGGTTAAATACGGGCGTGTCGGGACCCGTGTAATTTTCGTAACGCATTGATTTTGACGGGGAATGAGGGACACGGCCCTGGACACGGGCATGTCGCAGGCCGTGTTAGGCCCAAGTTTTACTTTTAAGCTACGAATCTTAGCCATTCGTTTCCTTATTTTGGGATCCGACTGTTGGTGGTTGTTCCTACTGGGATATACTTGGGATTGGGCCTTTGAAACCCTCATTTCACTTGAGTGGTTCTCTTTTTAAGTCCAGAGAGAGGGGAGAGCAAAGGAGGAAGAAGAAGCCTAGATCTGGTCACCGGCGGAGCTTCGGAGCTCCAAATCACGAACCGACTTCGGATCTACGGAGGTAAGGAGAGTGCGGTGCTTTTCATCCGCTTACATTTCCATGGTGCCAAGGAAGAACGCTAGGGTAACGATTCTCTACTTTAGCATGTGAAGCTCTATTTCTTTTACATAGGGAAGCCCGCTCTCGCGAGTTTGCGGTGAGTTTGAGGCATTCCTTCGGGTAGACATGAATAGTCCTCATTGTGTACATGTAGAGTCCGTAATCGAGAACGAATATAGGCATGATGTGTGAAGCCTACACGGACAAGTTGGTCTGGATCGGTGATGTTGCATTGCATAAATGGCCGGAGAAGACTCTGTGCGAATGTTTGTTTTTCGGGTTTTCTAAGTGTTAGATTGCAACAGGGAGCCTTGGGGATTAACCACAAGGTGCACCCGAAAAACTGGGCAGATGCGTGATTCTGCCAACTTGGTGGCCTAGGAGCCAACTTGAACATAACTGGGTTATGTGAAGTGTGTAACGGAAATGGGACTCGGGAGAAGTTTGACCCGCGCATATGGCTTAAATTGTTGTTGCGATGTGAGCACGGGTTAGACGGAACCGTACCCATTCTATGTCATTCGGTTAGAGCCGTTGGCATAGATGAGGGTCTTCGGCGGTCTATGGCTTAAATTGACGTGACCCATGTCGGGAAGACAAAATGCTCATGAGTTTGGCCATCATAGTGGCGGTGGTGAGTTCGGGGTGTCTATGGCTTAAATTGACGTGACATTGACCGGTTCACCGAGAATGTGCCCTGAGTGCACGGGGTGTGTGGCCGTGCGTGCCTACGCCTGTGATGCAATGTGTTTATATACTGCTTGGTTATGCTAATAAAGTGCAGGAAAGGAGCATCGCCTCCCCGAATTGGGGGCGGGTTCGTTATAATTTGGTCAGCATGGCTGACCGTTGCTTTGGTTTGCCACCGTTGCGGTGGATTGTGCTTGCAGGTGCTGCGAAGCTGAGCAGTAAATAGCGGGCTAAAGCCCAAGTTGTTGAGCCGGCTCCTAATTTTTGAGTATTTTCTTTTATTCATGTATGGCCGGCCTGCGTGCCGAGGTTTGGAAAACATGTAATTTGAGGAAAATAATTGTAAGGCCATAAGGCATGTACTTGTGTATTTGTACTTCATTCCTTTTGGCGTATTAGTAGACATTCATGCTAGTGTTGGGTTCTTTATTAATGCAACAATTTTAATTTCTTCCGCTAGAATGCTCTGTGTAGGATTTTTGATTGGTTGGATGGTTTCCATTAAGTAACCACCCGGTCTGTCTTTGGTATATGGCGTCGGGCCCCAGCCGGGCCTATTGCTATATGCTATGCGACGGATAGGGGGTGTTACATTTGTACTACACTTTCATCCAAATTATCAAGAAAACTTCACCATACAACCACAAAACAACATCGCAGCCATAACACCAATGGAAGAATTAACATACTAATACATCAAGATTGGGGTGTGCAACTGGTAAAAGCTTTTAGGCTATGGTGATCACGAAGTGGGGCTAAATCAAAAGGAGGGGTAGTCTCAAAATAGGCTAACAAGGATTATCGTTAGGACAGGTACATGGCTCAATCGGGCCAAAAACATGACCTACATCACCCTCACGCTAGTCTAACAATGCACCAATGCTTCGAGAGTAGCTTGGGGCAAGTTCTTAGCCACCGAGAAAGACGATCCTTCCTCCCGACTCGAGCAAAACGAGGCTAGTGATGGCTACACCCATTCCTACACTACCGTTTCATTGCTCCATATTCAACACTTTTGAGTAGTACAAACAATATTTACAAATGCAGAAAAGTATAAATCTACGAGCATAAAGAAAAATTAAATCTATACTATTTCTACACACCATGAGTACCCGATTAGGAGCATTGCATGAGTTTCGAACTTCTCTATCCTAAAATCCTAAGCAAGCACCACTATTTTAAAGTTGACATAAAAGAAATAAATTTGACTTGAGCCGAGAGCGTGCTTAAGATCGCGCTCATGTGGGTGCAGGTGCACGATGCAGACATGATAATATAGAAATAGAAAATGAAAATATAATTTAGGTATGAAAGTGCTAATAGTGCATGTGCATAGGTAACCCGCATAACTCTACCCCGCCAGACTTAAACTAGACAACATATTCAAGAATTGCAATAAAAATAGAGAAATATAAGTTGAGGGAGAGGTTACCCCATGCTCAACAAATGAGCATACAAGAAGATTGGCATTAATTTTAGCAGAAATTCCATGGCCCAAATGAACTCCACCTGCACAAGATAATATCTCCAACCACGCATACTATAAACATATGATCACAGCAGCATAATTGAACAAATTAAAAGCATGGAAATTTGGTTGTCTCCCATAAGCCACTTTTCTTTACCGTCCTTAAGGTGGACCAAATACCTCTATTAACAGTCTTATAAAATGTTTTAGAATCATAGGAAGAAGCCAATCCAAGCAACAAATGTATGCAAAACAACTAATGGAGGTTACATCCATCGGGGTCTTGCAACAGTATGTAGTGCAAGTCTTTATCGATGACCTTCCCCTCAAATCGCTTCAAACGATGCTCGTTTACTTCGAAAGTGTCGTCCTTGTCGTCCCAAATCTCAATCGTGCCGTATGGAGAGGCACTCACAACGTGTAAGGGCCGGTCCATCTCGATTTTAACTTCCCGGGAAATAGCCGCAAGCGTAAATTATACAAAAGAATTTGATCATCCGGCTTGAATTCCTTGGATGAGATACGTCTATCATGCCAACGCTTGGTTCTTTCCTTATATATGCTTATGCTCTCATAAGCGCCCAAGCGGAATTCATCGAGCTCACAAAGCTGGCCACGTCGCTTGTCAGAAGCTTCTCTAAAGTCCATGTTGAGAAATTTGGTGGCCACAATGCCTTGTGCTCCAATTCAATAGGAAGGTGTCATGATTTGTAATAAACCAGTTGGAAGGGTGACATCCCTATCGGTGTCTTGAACGTAGTTCGGTAAGCCCATAGAGCATCATCCACCTTATTTTCCCACTCCTTCCGGTTGGAGTGGATAGACTTTTCTAAAATCCACTTCAGTTCTCTATTTGAAATCTCCACTTGCCCGCATGTCTGGGGATGGTAGGCCAAACCAACCTTGTGGTGAACACCGAACCGTTTCAGTAGTTGCGTGAATTGATGGTTGTCGAAATGACTGCCCCCATCATTAATTATAGTTCTTGGTGCACCAAAGCGGGAGAAGATATTCCTATGAAGGAAGTGGAGCACGGTGCGAGCATCATTTGATGTGACCGCCTCCACCCATTTAGACACATAATCCACAACAAATAGGATGTACTGCTTCCCATGCAACATGGGGAAAGGACCCATAAAGTAAATCCCCCATACGTCGAATAACTCGCAAACCGGCATATTGTTCAATTGCATTTCGTCTTGTCGAGCAATGTTCCTTGTGTGCTGACATTCGTTGCACTCTTTGACGTGTGTAAAAGAGTCGCGGAATAACGTAGGCCAAAACAAACCGCACTGTAGAACCTTGCGGGCGGTCCGTGTCGCACCAAAATGCCCGCCAGCCTCACGATCATGACAATGCCTCATAATCTCTTTAACTTCCAGCTCGGGGATACAACATCGGATAACGCCGTCGGCCCAGATGCGGAACAGTAGAGGATCCTGTCATAGATAATACTTGACGTCTGAGAAAAACTTCTTTTGTTGATATGTTAAATGCGGCGGTAGCGCATTGCTTGCTAAGAAGTTAACAAAGTCAGCATACCACAGAGTAGAAGCAATAGAAGAATGGGCGAACAGGCCCTCATCTGGAAAAGCATCGGAAATTGGAATTCCCTGTGAGCCCTTGTCTTCTCCCCCTTCAAGTCTCGATAGATGGTTGGCAGTCATATTATCAACTCCACGGCGATCCCGAAATTCAATATCATATCCTTGCAGCAATAGAATACAACTCATGAGCCACGACTTAGCATCTTTCTTGTGCATGAGAAAAGAATAGCCACATGATCTGAATGTACCACCACCCTGGAAAGAATTAAATAGGAATGGAACTTCTCGAAGGAGAAAATGATAGCTAAAAACTCCTTCTCGGTCGTGGTATATTTCAGTTGTGCATCGTTCAACATCCAACTAGCATAGGAAATTGTATGAAAGGTCTTATTTTTATGTTGTCCCAACACTGCCCCCACTGCGACATCGCTAGCATCACACATCAACTCGAAAGGCACTACCCAATATGGGGATCTGAAAATTGGGGCTGAAACCAATCGATCCTTCAAGCAATTAAACGCCCGATTGCAATCATCATCAAACACAAACTTAACATCCTTCCCCAATAGATTAGATAGGGGCATAGATATAGTCGAGAAGTCCCGAATAAAGCACCGATAAAATCCAGTATGCCCCAAAAAACTACGAATGTCATGAAGTGTCGACGGAGGCGACAGGTTTCTAATCACCTCTACCTTCGCTGGATCAACCTCTAGCCCCTACTGAGAAACCTTGTTCCACAAAACGATCCCTTCTCTCACCATGAAATTTCACTTCTCCTAGTTGAGCACTAAATTAATATCCTCGCAATGTTACAAGACCAAAGCAAGGAGGTGCAACGCTTCATCGAAGCTATCACCAAACAAGGAGAATTCATCCATGAACACCTCCAAGAAATCCCCAAACATCTTGCAAAAAATTGCGGTCATGCATTGCAGGAAGGTGGCTACCCCTTTACACAACCCAAAAGGTAGCCGCCTGAAAGCAAAGGTCCCAAACGGGTAGGTAAACGTAGTCTTCTCCTGATCCTCTGGGGCAATTGCCAACTGATAATAGCCCGAGTAGCCGTCCAGGAGGCAGTAGTAATCATGCCCGACCAGCCTTTCCAACATCTGGTCCATGAACGGCAGTGGGAAGTGGTCTTTCCTGGTTGCCACATTATGCTTTCGATAATCGATACAAACTCTTCATCCAACGACAGGCCTCATAGTAAGCAGGTCGTCATTCTCATTATGAATGACTGTGATTCCTCCCTTTTTGGGCACCAACTGCACTAGACTCACCCATTCGCTGTCGCTTATGGGATATATAATACTGCCATCCAAAAGCTTGATAACCTTGTTCTTCACCAACTCCTGCAACATTGGGTTCAATCTGCGCTGCGGTTGAGCTGAAGGCTTGAAGTTATCTTCCAACAATATCTTGTGCATGCACAACGTGGGGTTAATTCCTTTGACATCGGAAATTTTCCAACCAAAGGCTTTTCTATGTAACTTCAGTACTTCAATGAGATGGACCTCCTGATCAGCTGTAAGAAGAGTCGAAATAATGGCAGGATGAGTTTCTTTCTCTCCTAGAAAGACATACTTCAGCAAGCAAGGGAGCGACTTGAGCTCACGAGATCCGTCAGAGTCAAACAGGGGTACCACCAGAAACTTGGTGTCTCCAACCAGCGCCTCGCACGACCCTTCCTGAATTTTTATATCGGGGGTCGCAAAACTCACCCTCAACCTCATTAGGCTGAAAATTTCGGCCGTCGTCAATCTCCATAGCACCTAGCTCTGCACGGCTATCCCCTCTTGACGCCTTATACATATAAAAACAGTCTTCTCTGATCCTAGGCGCAACGTCAGCAAACCCTTTTCCGCATCGATGATGTCTCTAGCATTGGCCAGGAATGGACGCCATAGAATAATCGACATCCCATCCGCATCCTCAATATTGAGGATAACAAAGTCGGCCGAAAAGGACAACCCGTTAACCACAACCGTGATATCCTCAACAACTCCAACCGGTTTCTTCTTTGATAAATCGGCTAGCTGTAGAATGACATTAGTGGGTCGAAGAACACTAGAGCCCAGCTCACGGAAGATGGATTACGACATGAGGTTTATGGATACTCTAGAATCACACAATGCATGACTACCCGCGGATCACCCAATGGTACACGCAATCGTGAAGCTCCCTTGAATGTTTTGTTTTATGGGCCAATCCCGCACTGCCATAGTGGGGAAATCCTCCCATGTCGAAACACTGCCGCATAACTTAGAAGCCCGATTATTCGCCAGAAGATCCTTCAAGTACTTCGCATAGCGCGGCACCTACGTCAGCAGGTCGACCATGGGAATGCTCACCTTAACACCCTTCAGAATGTACTGAAACTTTTGTTGTTGCATCTCTTTTCTGATATTTTGCAGCCTATGCGGAAATGGAGGCCTTGCCCGCGAGATTTGGACTTCAGGTGTAATAGCCACCAAGGGTTCCCTGGGCGACTCATCAGTACTTGGCTCATCCCTGCGTTCAGAGGGTTGGTCCTCCCGACATACACGATTATCCACCAGCCTACCTCTTCTGAGGTTCATAGCATTTACTGCCTGAGTTGGACGACAGACCCATAATTCCAACATTTTACCGACGGCGGAAATAATATCTTGTAACTGTTGCAATATCACTGCTTGAGATCGCCACCACTTTCCAACCCATACCATAAAATGATGGATAAGCGGTCGCTCTCCTCGGCATTTGATGAGTTGCAAATATACGTATTTTTATGTACATTAATTAAGTCATTTTAGTTTCTTTTTGTTATTTTTGTTTATTTTTCTTTAATAAATTGTTTCTTTGTTGTAAATATTCTCTAACTTAAGTTTGTTGTTGTTTCCTACAATTTCACAGAAATCTTCCAAAATAGTGGAAGTACACGCCAGTGTACTTTGGGTCATGCCCGTGACCAGGGCGTGATACTTCAATCCCGTGAAATTAGCCGCAAATCTGAAGAAAATATGTGACACGCCCTACGACAAGCCTGTGTCAGTTGACACGCCCCGTGACCAAGACCCGTGTCATGCCATCGACAAATTCGTGCTCGACGATCATCGACCGACCCTACACGCCCGGTGACACGCCCGTGACCTTGGGCGTGACTCCTACACCTGACCCGATAAGACGCCGCTAGAGACTTTTGACGGAACCTGTCCCCAGATCCACTTGCTGGACACGCCCTCCGAGACGCCCGTGTCGACAGAGCCACGGGCGGGACTTCCACGTGGACAACCCTGAAGTCAAATAAGTCGTCAACTCGTTGGATCACCTCAGCTACAGTGCTGACACGCCCCCCCTACATGCCCGTGTTCCCGGGCGTGTACTTTGAAATTTGTTTCCTATAAATAGGCCCTTGTTGTAAGGTGTTTGGGTTTCGAATTTTGAACCATTTTGGTGATTAAGGTCTGCTGTTTGGAGTTATTTTGGGGCTACGTAAAGAATCTTTCCCCCTCCTTTTCAAGTTTTTTTAAGCATTTTTAATCAACTTTTTTTTGTTAATAAAATCGTTTCTTTTCATCCATACAATGCTTTGGAATTTCTCTGAATGCCTCCTTTTCATCAATCTTATGTATTCTTATTTTCATTTTCATATGGTGTGTGTACGTGTATGAGTTCATTTTTGCGGATCTTATGCGTTAAAATGAAAAATCGTTTGCTTTACTTTAATTTATATCAAAAATTACTAGTCGTTGTTAAAGATGTTTTTCTTACCATACTACTTAGAATGGTTTAGATTTAGGATTTTTATTCGTTTATATTCGTTCTTATGGACTTGTAAAACGATTTCAAAAGTGGTTTTCATTATTCTTTAACTTAGATTTTCAGTTTGTTTAGGTTATAAAATTTTTGCTCCTTTTTAACTTTCTTCCACTTTTAAACTCTTTTACAAAGATATAAGAATGAACTATGCGTTATTTCAATTTTTCAACAACTTTGATTTTCGCGTTTACTTAAAAAGCTTTTTGCTCAAACAATTTTTTATTTATACTTTTTATGCATTTCCATCAAATTCTAGCAGTAAAAATAAAAACATTTTATTTTTTTCAGGCACTTACTTTTCTCGCATTAATTTGAAAACTCTTTTGTTCAAATAATTTTTATTTTGTCTTTTTATGCATTTCTACCACATTCTAGCGGTAGAAATGCAGTTGTTTTAATTTTTCGATAAATTTGTTTTTCTTATTTATTTGCTTGCGTGCGTGCGTGTATGAGATAATTTTTATCATTTTCTTTCATTTTTGTCTAGTGTGTGAGTGTGTTTTTCTTTTCAGTAGAGTCGGTGCGTTTTTTTTTATTTCTAGTTGAGTTTGTGAGTTTTTACTTTCTGTCGAGTGTGTGTATATTTGTTTTCATTAATGCAAGTGTGTGTTTTAATTTCTGCAAGTGTGTGTGTGTGTGTGCGTTTTCATTTATGTTGAGTGTGTGAGTAGTTACTTTCTATAGAGTGAATACGTGTGTTGCATTTATTTTCTCCTACTCGTTTGAGTAGGACTCGCTTTAATTTTCAACCTACTCATTTGAGTAGGATTTGTGTGTGTAAGTATTTCATTTCAGTAGAGTGTGTGTGTGTGTGTGTGCATTTTACTTTCTGCAGTGTGTGTGCGTGTTTTCATTTCAGTAGAGTGCGTGCGTGTGTGCATTTATTTCCTCCTACTTGTTTGAGTAGGACTCGCTTTCATTTCCCACCCACTTGTTTGAGTGGGACTTGCAATTTTCAGCTTTAATTTACCGCCTACTCGTTTGAGTAGGACTTGTCATTTCAATTATGCAATTTTCTCTTTTTTGTAACTTTGTTTTTGTTTCTTTTTCTTTATTATGTGTTTGGTTGAGTGCGTGCGTTTTTAATTTTCAGCTTTAATTTACCCATGCTTCAAGAATAGCTTGGGGCAAGTTCTTAGCCAACGAGAAAGACTATCCATCCTCCCGACTCGAGCATTATGAACATAACGGCCGTCTACACACAACCCTAAGCTACCGTCGGATTCACACCGGATTCACCAATTTTTGAGTAGAATAAAAAGTATTTATGCAATTAGAAAATTATAAAACTAAAAGCATACAGAAAAATTAAATCTACTCTAATATCTACACGAGACGAGAGCACTCGACTAGGAGCATAGCAGGGTCAACATTTTACTCCGTCTCACAATCCTATGTCTGCACCATAATTTTCCCAAATCATACAAAAGAAACGAGTTTAACTCGCAGCACGCAAAAAGCTAAGCACGCGCTCATGTGGGTGCAGTGGTGTGTGATGCAACAAACTAATCAAAATATAACAATAAAAGCTTCTAGTTGCACAAGAAATGTGTGCGTGCAACAGGTAACAAATCTCTTTCCCAGACTTACACAGCATATGATAGAGAAATTAAGATCATAAAGAGCTAAGGGAAGAGGTTACCCAATGCTCAGCTAGTGAGCACACCAGAAGATGCGTGGAAACCTAAAGCAGGCCCGCCATACGAAGAATCACAACCCCGCCAACACGAAGTTGTCAAGAATACCTGCAGGGAGCTCCGCAAAAACAAAAGAAAAATATACAAAAAGAAATGCCAAAACTAACTAGACATGAAAAACAAAATGCAAAAAATGAAAGATAAGTACTGGGGTTATTGTCATCCCAGCACGACTTATTCGGCTACGAAAAGGTTCTAGCTAATGGGCCTATGAAAAGAAAAATGCACAGGTAACTGTTCCAATATCCATTTCGGTAACGGGTACCGATACGGCGATAGAACAGTTACCCCTCTGCCTAAATAATCAAACCTCCTCCTCGCAGGCAGAGGAAATAGGAAATAGGATGAGGAGGAGGCCTAGTCCTCACTCATCTTATCACAAAACGTATCCTCGCCTAGCAAGGCATCGTCAACCACAGGTGTGCAGGGTGTGATGGCAACGGTAAGAACACCAGGCTCATCATCATCCCATCATACTCGTGGAGACTCTGCCTGCACAGGCTCAGATAGAGAAGGGGGATCAAGAAATACAAGAGAAGAAGAACTAAAATAATCAGAAAATGGGAGAGTGATCCCAGTATCACTGCCAGCAGGATCCAAGCAGAGATCATCGTCGGTATCATACGAGTCGTACCGAGGGGAATCCGAGAACTCGAGATTCACGGTGGTAAGAGGAACGACCTCATCCAATAAGGAGGTGCAAACCTCCGTATCGGAAAGAGAATATTCCTCATCCCACCGGGGTGCATAAAAGTGTTCCGAAGATCCACCTTCTCTGTCGGAGATAGAGGAATCATCATCCCACTTCGGCGCAACCTCGGGCACCGAATCATCCACAATCACGACATCATCAACCGACTCACAAGAAAGAGGAATAGCACAATCTGACAAAAATTGCGGAGGGGTAAGGCTGCTCTCAAAATCAAGCACTGAATGAGCAGGCCCCATCGCAAAATCATTCGCTGACGCCACCCCGTCGATGACCGGAACAATATCATCGTCCCAAACAGGAGTGTCCTTGAGTTCCTGCTCCTCTTTTTATTGGCTAATACCAGCGTGATCATCATCACTCCAGGGAAGCTCGTAAAAAGGGATCGAGGGACCCATGAAAGAGTTGTATGCTGCTAGAGATTCTTCGGTAATCTCAACGGGTAGAGAACGAGCAAAGTGCGTCATGTCAGTGTATGGGTCAGGCAACACCCTGGTAGGCATGTCCACAACAGTCTTCCGCGAACGGGAGGTTGTTGTGCACACACCATCAGAGGGAGAAGGATTGCACAAATGAGGTCAATCCTTCAACATGTGGCCCACACCTTGACATAACAAACACCGAATACAATGCTCGGCATTCATAACAGCAATGGCATCGACGGATCGGCAAAAAGTGTCAAGTAGACGGCACTCTGCATCAGGATCCATCGCGAACAAAAATAATTGCTGAAAAAGTGCTACACAGCTAAAATAAAAATCGCACGGATCTGTTATCTAAATCAAAAATTAGAAAAGGGCAAAAAGAAATAAGCAAAATAAAAAAATTCTAATAACCAAAGCAAATAAAAAAATGATATGCACAAATGGAAAAGGGCTTCAATCTATTATCTCCCTCTCCAAAAACTCACACGACTGTGTTCCCCGGCAACGGAGCCAAAAACCTGATGCTAAAGATCACGGCAGTGAACCGGTCGCACAAGTAATATAAAATGGGCGAGTTTTCCCAAGTATCGATCTCTCAAGGAACACAGTAAGGTGGAGTTAATTTCGAGGAGGACTTGAGATTGAAGTCCTTAGGTCGGAGCTAACTAAGGGGGGTTTTGATATTTGCGGAAACATAAAATAAAAGGCTATCAACTACTCCTATGCAACGTCGTTATGCGATGCTTCGCCAGGCAGGATGGAAGACTAGTCGGGCCGCTATGCACCGAATCACTAGACGGATGGGCGAGTAGGCTTGTGGATGAGGTGATTAGAACGGCAGAATGAGGGTCGTGAGCACCTCTTCGCTACGCACGCTTCCAGCAATTGCTAGAACGGCAAGGGTGGACGGTGGTGGATGGAATATGGCGCAACTCAAGCAACTTAGGCAGTAAAATGAAATAGGAATCACATATACATGAAACACATAACATATACAACCGCAGTGCACTTCATCAATATAAATAGATTTAAACACCAATATTCAACAAGAATGCAAGAACAAGTCAAGAGATCGACTGAATCCGAAGTCTTGCTGAGGATTCACGGTTGGAATCGTCGGGTTGTCAATCCGCGTCCAAGCTCGGTCCTCAACTACGTCCGGGGTAGAGAAGGGTTGTCACCACCTTCCAATGGCCCGTCTTCTTCATGTCACGATAGCGGACGAAAGTTACAAGCTTCCCTTTTGCTTGTTGGCGATGGAGTCAAATCCTACTTGAAGCTCACGGATGAAGGAGAAGGCCTAGAGGAAGCTCCGGCTTGGATTTGGCGGTAAAAGCTTGCCCGGAGCATCTCCCTAGGGTGGAAGATGAAGGGGAATGGCGGAAAAGGCGGAAAACGGCGAAGAAATGTCGAGCTACCAGTGATTCTCTGAATTAGGGCGAGACCTGCATATTTATACAAAGCAGAAATGAACAATGTGCATGATCACGGGCGCACGACCAGTGGTCGTGCACACTATATCCAGTGATCGTGCACACTGGCAAGTAAGATTAGGAAGAAGAACTGCGATAACGCGCACGAGCAGTGGCGCACGACCAGTGGTCGTGCGCACGAAGTTCAATGGTCGTGCGATAACCCCAGACAGGACTCCAGAAAATAGGAATCAATGCACACGATCAGTGGCGCACGACCGGTGGTCGTGCGCACTAGGTCCGGTGGTCGTGCGATTACCCCAGGCTGATTCCCGAAAATGAAGAGTAGTGCGCACGATCAAGGGCGCACGACCAGTGGTCGTGCGCATTAGATCCCATGATCATGCGCAGTATTCCTGTTTCACAACCATCCCGGAACACGCACACGACCCCTATACCGAAAGGAAAAACCAATCACTGATATGTGCAGACATTTCAGGCAATCACACAAAGGAGTACAAACTATAAAAATAACAAAATACACAACCACGGGCATAAATGTGCACTTCCTATGGAAATAAAGATAAGATGAAATATGAACGATATAGAACTAAAAGTGAAGTGCAAACGCATGAAAACTAGCCCAAATGAGTCCGAAAATAGGTATATAAAATGGACTCATCACACCCCCAGACTTAACTGTTTGCGCGTCCCGAGCAAACAAAATCTAAGCAGATAGGGAAAATTACTAGCTAACAAAGAAATTGCGATACGGAGTACCATGCGAAGTCACATGCTCGCACGCGTAAAAATATAGTAGAAGAAATTTCTAAGTATGCAAAATAGTTTATATTTTTCACAATGTATATCAACATTTTATTACTACTCAAAAATTGAATCACGGTGAATCATCCAGTCACGCGTAGGGAGAAAGTAGACTAATCGCTAGGCGAGCATTGCCAAAGATCAGGGCTCAGGATAACCTCCAAAGGAATCCTCCAATGTCGGTGACCATATGCTTGCCCTTTCGCATTCTCTCCACGACACTGGTTTGGTTCACACACGAATCAGTAGGACTTTAGGTGAAGAGATGGGGCTTGAGTTTCGGTGAGGTAAACCAAGATAAACAGGAAGGCTATGCACCTAACCCAAATGAGCTATCAAAGAAAGAATCCATCAGCTAACCAAAATATATTCGGGTACACCACACCCCCAAACTTAACTTTTAACATATGGGTGTGTGCACCGCCTACTCCAAAAATAATCACATCTCAAATAGGATTTTCAATTTTACTTTTACTTTTCACTTTTTCACAATTAACATCATTTTTTTTAACTTTTCTTTTTCTTTTTCAAACTACTTTTCTTTTAACAAATTCAGCAAATATAAGCTTTGGAGCACATCCACATTTTCACATGTAATAACACCAACATGAAAATATAAAACACTAAACTCGACTTGGGTGTACGACTAGGATTGGCTATGAGGCTTTGGTGAAATCATGGTGGAGCTGAATCAAAAGGAGGGGTAGGCACAACGGGGCTAGAGAGGATAAGACGTTAGGAATGGTACAAAGCTCAACCGGGCCAAAATGATGGCCTACATCACACTCATGCGAGTGAACTAACCTATACCCATGCTTCAAGAATAGCTTGGGGCAAGTTCTTAGCCAACGAGAAAGACTATCCATCCTCCCGACTCGAGCAATATGAACCTAACGGCCGTCTACACACATCCTTAAGCTACCATCGGATTCACACAAGATTCACCAATTTTTGAGTAGAATAAAAAGTATTTACGCAATTAGAAAATTATAAAACTAAAAGCATACAGAAAAATTAAATCTACTCTAATTTCTACACGAGACGAGAGCACTCGACTAGGAGCACAGCAGGGTCAACATTTTACTCAATCTCACAATCCTATGTCAGCACCATAATTTTCCCAAATCATACAAAAGAAACGAGTTTAACTCGCAGCACGCAAAAAGCTAAGCATGCGCTCATGTGGGTGCAGTGGTGTGTGATGCAACGAACTAATCAAAATATAACAATAAAAGCTTCTAGTATGCACAAGAAATGTGTGCGTGCAATAGGTAACAAATCTCTTCCCAGACTTAAACTAAACTACACAGCATATGATAGAGAAATTAAGATCATAAAGAGCTAAGGGAAGAGGTTACCCAATGCTCAGCTAGTGAGCATACCAAAAGATGCGTGGAAACCTGAAGTAGGCCCTCCATACGAAGAATCACAACCCCGCCAACACAAAGTTGTCAAGAATACCTGCAGGGGTGAGCTCTGCAAAAACAAAAGAAAAATATACAAAAAGAAATGCTAAAACTAACTAGATATGAAAAACAAAATGCAGAAAATGAAAGATAAGTACTGGGGTTATTGTCATCCCAGCACGACTTATTCGGCTACAAAAAGGTTCTAGCTAATGGGCCTATGAAAAGAAAAATGCACAGGTAACTGTTCCAATATCCGTTTTGGTAACGGGTACCGATACGGTGATAGAACAGTTACCCCTCTGCCTAAATAATAATACCTGCTCCTCGCAGGCAGAGGAAATAGGAAATAGGATGAGGAGGAGGCCTGGTCCTCACTCATCTTATCACAAAAAGTATCCTTGCCTAGCAAGGCATCGTCAACCATAGGTGTGCAGGGTGTGATGGTAACATTAAGAACACCAGGCTCATCATCATCCCAGCATACTTGTGGAGACTCAGCCTGCACAGGCTCAGATAGATAAGGGGGATCAAGAAATACAGGAGAAGAAGAACTAAAATAATCAGAAAATGGGAGAGTGATTCCGGTATCACTCTCAGCAGGATCCAAGCAGAGATCATCGTCAGTATCATACGAGTCGTACCGAGGGGAATCCGAGAACTTGAGCTCCGCGGTGGTAAGAGGAATGGCCTCATCCAATAAGGAGGTGCAAACCTCCGCATCAGAAATAGAATATTCCTCATCCCACCGGGGTGCGTAAAAGTGTTCCGAAGATCCACCTTCTCCGTCGGAGATAGAGAAATCATCATCCCATTTCGGCGCAACCTCGGGCACCGAATCATCCACAATCACGGCATCATCAACCAACTCACAAGAAAGAGGAATAGCACAATTCGGAAAACATTACGGAGGGGCAAGGCTGTTCTCAAAATCAAGCACTGAAGGAGCAGGCCCCATCGCAAAATCATTCGCTGACGCCACCCCGTCGACGACCGGAACAATATCATCGTCCCAAACAGGAGTGTCCATGAGTTCATGCTCCTCTTTTTGTTGGCTAATACTAGAGTGATCATCATCACTCAAGGGAAGCTCGTAAAAAGGGATCGAGGGACCCATGAAAGAGCTGTATGCGGCTAGAGATTCTTCGGTAATCTCAACGGGTAGAGAACGAGCAAAGTGCGTCATGTCAGTGTATGGGCCAAGCAATACCCTGGTAGGCCTATCCACAACAATCTTCCATGAATGGGAGGTTGTTGTGCACACACCCTCAGAGGTAGAAGGATTGCACAAACGAGGGCAATCCTTCAACATGTGGCCCACACCTTGACATAACAAACAGCGAATACAATGCTCGGCATTCATAACAGCAATGGCATCGATGGATTGGCGCAAAGTGTCAAGTAGACGGCACTCAGCATCAGGATCCATTGCGAACAAAAATAATTGCTGAAAAAGTGCTACACAGCTAAAACAAAAATAGCACGGATCTGCTATCTAAATCAAAAATCAGAAAAGGGCAAAAAGAAATAAGCAAAATATAAAAAAATTCTAATAACCAAAGCAAATAAAAAAAATGATATGCACAAATGGAAAGGGCTTCAATCTATTATCTCCCTCTCCAAAAACTCACACGACTGTGTTCCCCGGCAACGGCGCCAAAAACTTGATGCTAAAGATCACGGCAGTGAACCTGTCGCACAAGTAATATAAAATGGGCGAGTTTTCCCAAGTATCGATCTCTCAAGGAACACAGTAAGGTGGAGTTAATTTCGAGGAGGACTTGAGATTGAAGTCCATAGGTCGGAGCTAACTAAGGGGGGTTTTGATATTTGCAGAAACATAAAATAAAAGGCTATCAACTAGTCCTATGCAACGCCGCTATGCGATGCTTCGCCAGGCGGGATGGAAGACTAGTCGGGCCGCTATGCACCGAATCACTAGGCAGATGGGCGAGTAGGCTTGCGGATGAGGTTATTCGAACGGCAGAATGAGGGTCGTGAGTACCTCTTCGCTACGCACGCTTCTAGAAATTGCTAGAACGGCAAGGGTGGATGGTGGTGGATGGAATATGGCACAACTCAAGTAACTTAGGCAGTAAAATGAAATAGGAATCACATAGACATGAAACACATAACATATACAATCACAGTGCACTTCATCAATATAAATAGATTTAAACACCAATATTCAACAAGAAAGCAAGAACAAGTCAAGAGATCGACCGAATTCGAAGTCTTGCTGAGGATTCACGGTTGGAATCGTCGGGTTGTCAATCCGCATCCAAGCTCGGTCCTCAACTGCGTCCGGGGTAGAGAAGGGTTGTCACCACCTTCCAATGGCCCGTCTTCTTCGTATCACGATAGCGGACGAAAGTTGCAAGCTTCCCTTTTGCTTGTTGGCGATGGAGTCAAACCCTACTTGAAGCTCACGGATGAAGGAGAAGGCCGAGAGGAAGCTCCGGCTTGGATTTGGCGGTGAAAGCTTGCCCAAAGTACCTCCATAGGGTGGAAGATGAAGGGGAATGGCGGAAAACGGCGGAAAACGGCGGAGAAATGTTGAGCTACCAGCGATTCTCTGAATTAGGGCGAGACCTGCATATTTATACAAAGCAAAAATAAACAATGTGCACGATCACGGGCGCACGACCAGTGGTCGTGCGCACTATGTCCAGTGATCGTGTGCACTGGCAAGGAAGATTAGGAAAACGAACTGTGATAACGCGCACGAGTAGTGGCGCACGACCAGTGGTCGTGTGCACGAAGTTCAATGGTCGTGCGATTACCCCAGACAGGACTCCAGAAAAGAGGAATCAATGCACACGATCAGTGGTGCACGACCGGTGGTCGTGCGCACTAGGTCCAGTGGTCGTGCGATTACCCCAGGCTGATTCCCGAAAATGAAGAGTAGTGCTCACGATCAGGGGTGCACGACCAGTGGTCGTGCACATTAGATCCCATGATCATGCGCAGTATTCCTGTTTCACAACCGTCCCGAAACACGCACACGACCCCTGTACCGAAAGGAAAAACCAATCACTAATATGTACAGACATTCCAGGCAATCACACAAAGGAGTACAAACTATAAAAATAACAAAATACACAACCACGGGCATAAATGTGCACTTCCTATGGAAATAAAGATAAGATGAAATATGAACGATATAGAACTAAAAGTGAAGTGCAAACGCGTGAAAACTAGCCCAAATGAGTCCGAAAATAGGTATATAAAATGTACTCATCAGTGATGTAGATCTAAACCTTCCCACCACAGCCTTGCATCTTCGTCCAACAGGAAAGTAGCTATGGTGGTCTTCTGCCACTCCTCCGTTTTCGTAGCTGTTAAGACTCTCTTTACTCGGGAGAGCCAATTCTCAGCTTGGGATGGGGTTACAGCACCCGAGAACACCGGAGGATTGAAGCTCATAACATGCTTGAGCTGCTTTTTGGTCGCTCTTCTAGGTATTAACGGCTCCACCAACGCTTGTTCAACCGTTCTCGGTTCTTCCTCTTGAAGCGTTACCTGCTCCACCGCAGGAGTTGGGTGTTGCACCTGCCTTGCTGGCTGGGTGTTTATCATAGCAAATACTGCTTTAGTCACCAATCTAATGGTTTCTGCCAAAGGAGGGGTTGTAGGCACATCATTGGGTGTACTACTTGCCTCAGAATGTGGGTTTTCTGAAGGCCCTGCACCACTCCTGGTCACCTATAGACGTACAAAACACCATTAAGTGACCGAACAACATTGCAAAGAGCAATTATAAGAACACGCAGGTTCCTTAAACATGTGTATTTTCATTCCTAAGGGGACATTCATGGGTTCTTTTATGTTATAATGATGTCGCACACACATGTGCTCACCACCCCTTAAATTGAATTCGTCCATGAATTCATTTAAGCATGACTGACACCGGTATTCTGATACCAAATTGTAACACCCCTATGTAACACCTCCCCTGTAATGACCGTATAATATGGGTCCGGCCGGGGCCCCACAACATACGGATGCCTTGTGTTGTAAGGCCATAAGGCCATTGTTATTACTCTTTTAGTGGTGGATAACTTCTAGTCTTGTTTTTGTTTCCGTTGTTTTGTGCAAAGAGTTTTGAGTATGGGTAGTTATATCATCTTATTATACTAAAGCTGTGGCATCCGTATGTTGTGGGGCCACGGCCGGACCCATATTATATGGTCATTACAGGGGTGGTGTTACACCATATCCGTCACATAGCATATAGTTGTAGGTACGGCCGGGGCCTGACACCATATACCACAGATAAATCGAAGGGTTATGAAATGAAATCATCCTTCCAATAACAAACGTCCTACACAGTGCACATTCTAGCGGAAGCAATTTAAATGATGTGAAGAAAGAACCCAGCCACGGCATGAATGTCCACTAAAAAATAACCCAAAAGGAATGAGCGTACAAATACACAAAGTACTTGGCCTTATTGCCTTACAAGAGTTTACTTTAAACAAATAGTGTCTTCCATACAACAGCACGCAGGCCGGTCACACATGAGCAGAATAAGTAAACATTCGCTTTGGCCTTCAAGGGCCAGCTCAGCATCAGGACTTCAGTCCGGTACTTATCACTGGGCTCCGCAACACCTGTAAGCAACAATCCACCGTATCGGTGGCAAACAAAAGCAACGGTAAGCTAAAGCTGACCAAATTATAACGACCCCGCACCTTAACTCGGGGCAGCGATGCTCCTTCCCTGCACTTTATTAGCATAGCCAAACAGTATAGTGAAATTACACTTCACCACAGGCGTAGGCACGCACGGCCACACACCCCGTGCTCTTAGGGCACATTCTCGGTGAACCCGATCCACCACCGCACCTAGGACGGCAAATCTCGAGAGCATTAAAGTCTTTCCGACCTAAGCCGAAGACCCAGCCTCTATGCCATCAGTATGCCTCTAAAGCCGAACCACATAGAGCAGGTACGATTCCACTCAACCCGTTTGAAAGTGCAAGTTAGATCTGAGATACTCTAGAGGGGGGTGAATAGAGTATGATGCTTACTAAAAACTTTTTACAACTGTTGTTGTATTCCTAAGTGAACAGGGAAGCAAATAAAATAAAGCAAACACAACAACTAACTAATCAAAAAGCAATCACAAACCACAGCCAGAAAACAAAAGAAAGTAAGCAACTAGATGACACAAGGAGCTATAGTGGTTCCCCAATCAATCTGGGTACATCCACTCTTCTACCACCCTAGGTAGGAATCCACTACAGGATGAGTTGATCAGGTGTCCTGGGCACCAATGAGCTTTTGATAAGGTACTCAAAAACTAAACCAGATTTTTTGATCAGTTGTCTTGCCACCACTGAGTTTTGACAAGGTCTCAGAAACCAGCACAAACTTTTGAAGGGAGTTTGATAAAACTTTTACAGTAGAGAGAGAGAGAGAGGGATGAGATGATCTTCTCTGTCAACAATCAGAGAGAAGATAGTGGATGTTGTCAAAGCTCCCCCTGAGTTCTTGAGTTGTTCAGGAAGTGAAGCTTTGTAGTAGGGTGATAGGCCTTCAGAAAATTTGATCTCCTACAAAAGATGATTCCAGCAGCAGCTGAAATGTGTGTTGTCTGGAGTCTTGAAAGATGATGGCCTTTGAACACTGGAATCAAGAGGGATCTGAAAGTTTCAGTATGTTGATCTCCTTTTGTGATGGTGTTCTTGTATGAATTCTAAGACTGAGAATATTTGCAACTCTTTCTCTTTCTGGTGTTGTGATTGTTGTAAGAGTTGTTGTTGATGATGATGTTCTATGTTCTGCAGCAGGAATGAAAAAAAACTGATCTTTTATTCCTTAGATCTGAATAGAATATTTTTCTGTCCAAGATAGCCGTTAGCCTGTCATAAATGACTTCCTTAACTGCATTTTGTCTTCTGGAGGAAAGTCCAATAAAAACATTCCTTTGAAAATCTCTTGAAACTTGCTCCAGATTAATTGAAACGGCTACAAGATCCTTGAAATAAATGCTGAGAATAATTTCATAACTGTCTGAATTTGAATCTTGAAAAACGTCGATCTCTCCAGAAAAACGTCGGCCTGAGCTTCACTATCGTTGAACTGGGCTCATAGACTGGACTTAGACTGAAACAGAGATCGTCGATCTGAGCTCAACTATCGTCGAACTGAGCTCAGAGATAGAGAAATAAACTAGAGACAAGAACGTCGATCTGAGCTAGACGATCGTCGAATGGAGTTCGACGACTCGTTGAAGTTGAGCTCAGAGATCGTCGATTGGAGTTCGATGATTCATCGAAGTGAGCTCAGCGATCGTCGAATGGAGTTCGACGATTCGTCGTCCTGAGCTCGACGAAATGACTTAGTCTCCAGAACTGAAATATCTGGTCTTGAGGGCAGCTTTTAAACCTAAATACTAACCCTTAGACTCAATTCTAATTGACCTTTAGATGTATACAAGGAGGTCAAAACAGATTTCCTAAAAGACATAGTGATCCTTGCCCAAATCAGTAATAGGGTGTTCCAACAATCTCCCCCTATTTGGGTTAGGATTACTATTTACAGATATTGGAAAAATAAAAACATACAAAGCAGAGATATAACAAACAAGACATTGCAGAAACACAGATATTATCACATATAGTTCAGAAAACAAAATATACTGTCATCTTACAGAATCATTCCTTTTCCTTGCTCTTTATAAGAACTATTTCTCTGTTGGGGTTGAGAGCTTCTTTCTTTGATCTTCTATCATCAGCTGCACCTAGAGAGGTTTGATGCTTTGTCCTGGGCACTACAGCTTCTGGGTGCAACTTCATATAGCTTTCTGAATCAAAAATTTTACTGGAAGAGTATCTCTCAAGTTCTTTCTTTCTTTGATCTGATAAAGTAGAGATATTTGATGCATCTCTTCCTTATTCTCTAGCCTTCTTGATTTGGTCCAAAGCAATCAATTCTTTCATTCTTGTTATCCATGAGGTGGGGTTATTTTCTGGATCTTCAAATGGAACAGGAGGCTCATATCTATTTGAAGAATTGTCAGGAGGGGCTCTGGAAGAGACTAAATCTTTAAGCTTATAAGGGAAGGGACCAGAAGTAGTGTCAGATGGACCTTGTCCTTCCCTTTGATAAGGATGTTGCTTGGAATATACTCTGAGTCCTCTTTGATTTCCTCTGTACTGTCCTCTTCTAGACTGGTAACCTCTAGATTGATTCCCTCTGTACTGGGAACTTCCTTGAGGTTGATATGAAGTTTGGCTTCTGGCAGAGCATTGGAAGGCAGAACTACCACCTGCACCTGCATCAGGTGAGGGAGGAGGAGGAGGAGGATTGAAATGGGATGATCCTTTGTCATACTTTCTTTTCTTCTTCATAGCTTTCAGTTGATTCCTGGAGTATTGCATCCAAGGTTCTGTGATAGGGCAATCATGCAGTTTGTAGTATGGAATGTCATTTGTATCTTTCACTTTTTCTGGAGGAACTCTCTTCATGGCTTTGCTTCTGGCTTTCCTTTTCCTTGCAATTGTAGCAGAGGAATCATCTGAGTCAGTCCTAAACTGATCACTGTCTGAGCTTGGAGGATTATCATACACTGCATCAATCCTTTTGAGGTAATCTTTCTGTTGTTGAGACTGAGTAGAAGAAATAGCAGAGACAGCAACAGTAGCAGCAGCAATAGCAGGAAGTGGAGTAGAAGCAACACTGGCAGAAGGAGTTATGGCAGCAGGTTCAGAAACAGCAGCAGTAATAGAAGCAGTAGTAACAGATGAAACTGGAAAAACAACTTCAGAAGGAGCAACAGCAGCAGTAACAGCAGGATAAAAAACAAATGCCTCTGTCATATGCATATCCTCAAAAATAGCAATATCAGAACTGACAGAATTATCATAGCAGCAGTAGGAGCAGCAGCAGTAGGAGTAGCAGAAGAAGCACTGTCAACAGCATTGAAGGAATTGATATAAGAGCTTATTAAGCTGGGGTCACATCTGTAAATAGGCACAATGGTCTTAGTAGGGTCTTCAAAATGCTGGACTGGAAGGTAGTTGAAGTACACAGAATCAAAAACTGATAGCAGTGACCTGAGGTCCACTGTGATGAATGCAACTGGAGCTACTAGAGCTTGAACTGAGGATACTACAGCAGGCAATCTTTCAGCTTCATAAGGCATCTCCCCCTGCCTAGATTCAGTGAGAAATGGATCAAGTCACCCATAAGAAGGGATTGCTTGAGGAGGAAGGAAAGAAGAGAGCCTGGCATACAGCTCCTGAACTATTTTTAGAAGGGGAGCCAAAGAGGTCTCCAGCAAGAGGGATAGCCTTGGAGCTATCAGCTTATATAACCTGTCTGCAAGGGCTGGAAGATCTACTTGCTCAAGAGGAACTTGAGTAGAGGTAGGGATGGACTAGGTAGAAATGAAGGTTGAAGCAGCAGGGGATGTTGTAGGAGAACCAGTGGATTGTGGAAATGATGGTTGGGAAATTGGAATTGTGGAGATGGAAGAGAGTGGAATGGAAATGGATGGTGTGAAGGATGGTTGAGCAATTATGTCCCAAAGTAGTTGTTGATAAGAGGTGGATGAGGATGGTGGCTCAGGAGGGGATGAAGGAGAATCATCCATATAGGAATCATCTATAAGAGTGAAAGATGGAATATGAGAGGATGAATCAATATCCAGGTGTGTTTAGTGATGTAGAGGATGGAAGATTTCTTCAGTGAGTGGTGGAGTTGGAGAAGGAATTGAAGTTGGAGATGGGGTGGAAATTATGATGGTGGATGTGACTGTTGTAGATGAAACAAGAGGTGGAGGAGGAGGAGAAGAAACAGGCAAGTCTTCTGCAGGGGCAGAAACCTGAGGGGAAGAGACTGAAGCAGTCCTTGTGCCTGAAGTAGAAATTGCAGAGGGTCTGCTAGGCTTGACAATCTGCATGTCCCATTTTCCAAATAGGGCACAGGTGAGCCTCTTGGAGGCATTGATGTGCATCCCAATGGAAACAAGCAGTGCAGGACAACTGTGGTGAAGGAACAGCCCTAAAATTCTTCCAAATTTAACAAAGTTCTTGTTAATCTTTTTCTTAATCAAATCAAAGAAAACTTCTCCCCAGTTGAGTTGCTTCTTGTCCACCAGGGCACCCATCAGACAGAGCTGATACCTAGATATGGTATCATGAGCTGAGTGTTTGGCCAACAATACTTTTCCAACAACATCAGCTAGAAATCTGTACTCAACAGACAGATTTTTCTTAAGCAATTTGCTAGGGTTTGCTTCTGAATGACCCATCCTTTCAAGCATATTAGAAAATTCCTCTCCAGAAAGCTCAACAGAATCTTCTCCAGATTTTAATTGAAAAACCTCTGTCAAAGTAGCAGGTGTTAGAGATACCTGGGTTCCTGAGATGGTTCCAACCACTGTATTCTTATCCAGGTTATGGGCAGTATAAACCCATTCCTTTATCTCATCTGCAGCTAATTTGATCCTTGTAGTCATTATGGTAACTAGCTGTTGTTCTTTGAAAAGTTCCAGAATGTACTTGAAGATTTGATCGATGTTGTTGAAAGAATCCATGTCAATATCAAATCCAGCGTCAAATTTCATTGCGGCCAAGATGGCGACTGAAACTCCCTTTGATTCCTGCAAAAATGAACAAACAAACGACCAAGTGTAGAGAAGTTTGCAGGGAAAGAGAAAATTTGCAGAGAGTATGAAAGCGCAAAGGGAGAATGACGGCCGAAAATGAGTTTTATATTAGGGTTCGACGTAGAAAAGGAAAGATTGTTGAACTCTGTTCGAAGATCTGGGCTTCTAAAGGAAACTGAAAGGTCATCAACATCGTCGATCTCCGTTCAACGATATTGTAGAGCGTCGAGCTCCGTTCGACGATCGCTGACCTGAAGAAAGATAGTTTAGCACTATCTGAGAAGCACTGAACTCTAGTCGATGATTTCGGAAGTCGTCGATCTCCGTTCGACGATCTGGGGGAAAATCATCGAGCGCAGTTCAGAGACCAGAAACATACTCTATACACAAAAAGAACATATTGATTTGCCTAGTCTTGGTCATTTTTATAATTTTAAAATCTTGGATCTTATTTTAGACTTCCTCCATCTAACATTCCTAACTGATTTAGGAAGAATGTATGTTTCTTTTCATCCAAGGGTTTGGTGAAAATATCTCCCCTTTGCAAATCAGTTGGGATATATTGAAGTTCAATTTTATTTTTCTCAACATTATCCCTTAGAAAGTGATGCCTAATTTCTATATGTTTTGTCCTACTATGGAGGACTGGATTTTGTGCTATAGAAATAGCACTAGTATTATCACAAAATATTTTAGACTTCTCTAAGTTATAGCCATAGTCTAGGAGTTGATTTTGAATCCACAAGATTTGTGAACAACAACTACCTGCAGCCATATATTCAGCTTCAGCAGTTGAAGTTGACACAGATGTTTCTTTCTTGCAAAAACAGGAGACAAGTCTGTCACCAAGAAACTGACAAGTTCCACTGGTGCTTTTCCTGTCTATTCTGCATCCAGCATAATCAGCATCTGAAAATCCAGTTAAGTCAAATGCTGAATCTTTTGGATACCAGAGACCTAGATTTGGACAACTTTTTACATACCTAAGAATCCTTTTTACTAAGGTTAGGTGTGACTCTCTAGGGCTCACTTGGAATCTAGCACATATGCATGTAGCAAACATTATGTCAGGTCTACTAGCTGTAAGGTACAATAAAGAGCCAATTATTGCTCTATATGTTGTGTTATCAACAGGTTTCCCATATTTATCAGCATCTAATACAGCATTAGTAAGCATAGGTGTTTTTCATACATGATGCTTCAGACATACCAAATTTCTTAACCAATTCTTTTGCATACTTGGTTTGAGAAATAAATATGCCTTCAGCATGTTGTTTGATTTGCAATCCTAGAAAGAAGGATAGCTCACCCATGCTACTCATTTCAAATTTAGAATGCATTAGGTTGGAAAACCTTCTGCAAAAATTTGAATCAGTAGAACCAAATATAATATCATCTACATAGATTTGTACTAGTAGGGTATGGGACTTATGGGTTCTAATAAAAAGAGTTTGGTCTACTCTACCCCTTATAAACTCATTTTTCAGAAGAAAGCATGCTAGGGTCTCATACCATGCTCTAGGAGCTTGCTTTAGACCATATAATGCTTTATGCAATTTGAAAACATAATCAGGATGAGTTGAAGAGATAAAACCTGGGGGTTGTCTGACATAGACTTCTTCTTTGATATCTCCATTGAGAAAAGCACTCTTTACATCCATCTGGTATACTTTTAAACCTTTGTGTGCTGCATATGCTAAGAATATTCTTATGACCTCTAACCTTGCAACGGGGGCAAAGGTCTGGTCATAATCTATCCCTTCTTCTTGAGAGTACCCTTGAGCAACTAGCCTTGCTTTGTTCCTTACAATGACTCCTTGATCATCCAATTTATTTTTGAACACCCACTTTGTTCCAACAATGGAATGATCCTTTGGCCTTGGTACTAGTTCCCAAACTTTGTTCCTTTCAAATTGATGTAACTATTCTTGCATTGTAATGATCCAGTGTGGATCTTGCTCTGTATCTTGAATGGATTGAGGTTCAATTTGAGAAAGAAAGCAAGTGTGCATCAGGTTTTGGTTGACCTGATTTCTGGTTTGCACACCAGCTGAGATGTCTCCAATCACTTGGGAGATTGGATGTTTTCTTGATGTTACTAAATCAACAGGAGATGTTGATTGTTCACCAACCTGTGTTGTTGTTTCCTCTAGTGGAATAACAACTAGCTCTTCAAGAAGTTTCTCTTCAAGATGTTGAATGTCTTCTTCATCTTCACTGCTTTCCGCTTTTTGAATAATTTGTAACCTATCCAAGTCTTATGCAAGAGAGTGTACCTGCAAAGGTTCTATGGTAGAAGTATTCTTCTCCTTGAAAGACATGTTAGACTCATCAAAAGATATATGAACAGATTCTTCAATTTTGAGAGTTGATTTATTATATACCCTATAAGCTTTACTGATCATGGAGTATCCCAGAAACACTCCTTCATCAACTTTAGCTTGAAATTTTACTAAGTATTTCTTGTCATTATTATGAATGTAACAAATACAGCCAAAAATCTTAAAGTAATCTACTTTAGGTTTCTTTCCTTTGAGTAATTCATAGGGAGTCTTGCCCTTCAGTTTATGTGTTAAACTTCTATTCAACACATAGTTGGAGGTGTTCACTGCCTCTGCCCAAAATGATAGAGGAAGGTGAGCATCTGACAATAATGTAGTAGCAGATTTAATAAGGGTTCTATTTTTCCTTTCAGCTACCTCATTTTGTTGAGGAGTTCTAGGAGCTAAGAAAGTGTGCCTGATCCCTTCACTCTGACAGAACTCTTGCATAAGAAGAGAATCAAACTCTGTCCCATGATCACTTCTGATCAGGGCAATGTGAGTATTGAACTCACTCTGTATGCATTTGAGAAACTCTGTCAAACACTTAAAGTTATCAGACTTCTTCCTCAGAAAGAACACCCATGTGAATCTAGAAAAGTCATCTACAACCACTAAAGTATAAGATTTCCCTCCTAAGCTTTGTACTGTAATGGGTCCAAAACGATCTATGTGTAACAGATACAAAATCCTAGGTGAATCACTCTTATTAAGTGACTTGAAACTATTTTGGTTTGCTTGCCTAATTGACAAGCCCTGCAGAGTCCTTCCTTCTTGTAGGGGCCAGAAGGTAGTCCTCTAACAAGGTTGTCCTTGGATAGCCTAGCAATGGTTCTAAGGTTTATATGTCCTAATCTCTTATGCCATAGTTCATTAGGTCTACAAATAGAGTTGAACAAGCATATGTCTACTTTGGTTGAAAGAAAATCTACAAGATAGATGTCACCTCTCCTTTTACCTGTCAACACAGTTGTGTTGTCCTCTGATTTGATCTTGCATAAGGATTTGCTGAAAGTCACTTGATAGCCTTCATCACACAGTTGACTGATACTGATTAAATTGTGCGTCAGTCCTTCCACATAGGCTACTTTCTTGAATATGACTGTGCCAATCTGGACTGCACCATATCCTTTTGTTAGTCCAAGGTTTGAATCACCAAATATTACTTTGGGTCCAAGCTTGGCCTTGAAGGATGTGAGATTGTCCTTGTTTCCTGTCATGTACTTTGAGCACCCACTATCCAGATACCATTGCTGGTTTGATGTTGGATAGGTCTTCACCTGCACATAAAATAATTTACTTGTTTTTAACCCAGTTTACCTTGGGCCTATGTTGATAACCATTGAATTCAGAAATAAAAGACATCCCTGGTTGACTCTTATAACCTTCAGGATGATATCTCCTTGGAGGTATTATCCATTCAGTATAAGGGTTAAATCTTTGGGATGAAGGAACCCTAGGTTTGGAATTTGATTTACCTTTGAAAAAGTTTTCAAAACTCTGATCTCTGCTCGACGATCGTTGAGCTGAGTTTGACGATCTTGGGTCAGATCGTCGAGCTCCGTTCGAAGATCGACTGTGGCAGAGTTCAGGGTTTAGAGATCGTCGACCTGAGTTCGACGATTTAGCCTGAGATCGTCGATCTGCATTCGACGATCGTATAGCTCCGTTCGACGATTTCTGTTGAACTCTTGTTTTCTTGGGTAAGTCAGAATTCTTCCTAGCTATCTCTACAACTCCCTTACCTTTATCAGAGATAAATTTAATTGGGGTTGTTAGTACTATAGGTTGCCTGGATGAAACACCCAAGCCTAGTGTACTATTGAATCTTGAGTTCACTGTGCTTGTGATGTCCATTAGCTTGATACTTCTCCCATTGAGGGATTCTTCAAGCTTCTTGGCCTCTGATAGTTCACTTTTCAGTAAGGTTATCTACTCCCTACAGCATTCCAACTCCTCATAGAGTTTGAGGTTATCTGATTTTAAAGTACTGTATTCAGATATTTGATTTTTGAGAGAAATGGTCTCCTTCTCAGATTTTAATAAATCTAAATATAGTGCTTTAAACTCACAGTTGAAGTCCTCGGAATTAAAATCAAAAGAACTCATTACCTGGTATTCTTCAGATTGAGTCTCTGATTCTGACTCTGACTCTTCTGCATCAGAACTTTGTTGCGAGGCATTGATAGACATCATGCAAAATTCTTTTTCTTCAGCATCATCTTCATCATCACTAGAGCTAGATGAAGCTTCTGATTCTTTTTCTATCTCACTCCAAGTTTCAGCAACAAACCCCTTCCAGGTGTGTTTGTTCTTGCTGGAGGAGGGTTTGTCATTGCTGTTCTTCCTGAAGTCTTTATCTTTTCTTCTCTCCTTCCTGTCCTTTTTGTCCTTATACTGATTTTCTGGACAGTCAGACACCATGTGGCCTGATTTCCTGCATCCAAAACAAATAATCTCTTTGTTATTTGATTTGTCATACCTTGGCTTGTCATGCCCTCTGGAAGACTTTTTCCAGAAATATTTCCTGGACATTTTGTAGAATTTTTGGCCAGTAGGCTTAGCAGCTCCTCATTGCCTGTGACTTTGTCTTCAGGCTAATCTTCAATGGCTTTGAAAGCTATTGATGTCACTTTTCTGACTGCTGGTGAAGCAGCCTTCTGCTCTTCTTCTCTATTCTTGATGAGCAGCTCATAAGACTTGAGCTTGCCCAAGAGAGCTTCAGTAGTGATCTCATTTAGGCTTCTGGCATCCTTGATTGGCCAGATCCTTGAGTCCCAAGTGCTTGGGAAGCACATTAGGATTTTATCATTGAGCTCAGTCAATAAGATCTCCTTGTCCAAAGTTTTCAGCTCATTGACTATGAGACTGAGTCTATTATACATGTCTGCTACTGACTCAGCTTCTCCTTTCTTGAAATTCTCATACTGGGTTATGAGATGAGATCTTCTATCTTTTCTCTCATCAGCAGATCCTGAGACTATCTCAGATAACTTGCCCCAGATGTCCTTTGTTGAGTTGCATTAAGCTACCTTTTGTAATATTTCATCAGACATAGTCTGGGCTAGAATGTTCATAGCATTTGCATCTGTAACTTTCCATTTCTTGATCTCTGCATCTGTTCCTGATGGAGGAGGAACAACACTTGTACTTGTATTTTCTGGAGGCCTTGGACACTCTGTCAAAATAGAATTGAAAATGTCTTCATCAATAGAGTTCATGTACAGTCTAATCCTTGCCTTCCAAAGTGCAATCTTAGATAGATTGCACACTGGAGGTCTGGTGCTAGCATAATCTTTGTTTTGGGCCATGTTCTGTGAAGGAATAATTCTAATAACAAAAAAAATAAAAACAAGCAGATCTAACTAGAGGGATCTTTTGGTTCAGGTGTTAGCCTGTGCAACCACTAAGGTGTGGTATTTTAAACCAACCCTGGAAGATGTGGTATTTTTAACCAACCTTGGAAGATGTGGTATTTTTAACCAACCTCCCTCTGATACCAATTGAAAGTGCAAGTTAGATCTGAGATACTCTAGAGGGGGGTGAATAGATTATGGTGCTTGCTAAAAACTTTTTACAACTGTTGTTGTATTCCTAAGTGAACAGGGAAGTAAATAAAATAAAGCAAACACAGCAACTAACTAATCAAAAAGCAATCACAAACCACAGCCAGAAAACAAAAGAAAGTAAGCAACCAGATGACACAAGGAGTTATAGTGGTTCCCCAATTAATCTGGGTACATCCACTCTTCTACCACCCTAGGTAGAAATCCACTGCAGGATGAGTTGATCAGGTGTCCTGGGCACCAATGAGCTTTTGATAAGGTACTCAAAAACCAAACTAGATTTTTTGATCAGGTGTCTTGCCACCACTGAGTTTTGACAAGGTCTCAGAAACCAGCACAAACTTTTGAAGGGAGTTTGATAAACCCTTTACAGCAGAGAGAGGGGGGGATGAGATGATCTTCTCTGTCAACAATCAGAGAGAAGATAGTGGATGTTGTCAAAGCTCCCCCTGAGTTCTTGAGTTGTTCAGGAAGTGAAGCTTTGCAGTAGGGTGATAGGCCTTCAGAAAATTTTGTTGGGTACATTGGAATATATGTACCTGATTTGAAGAAGCCTCACCCTACTCAATGATATACATCAAGGTGTATTTGATGTTCTTTGAGTTTATTTGTGCAGGTTAAGTAACTGCAGGATTGCAGGAAAAGTTTCTAAGTCCATGTGTCGACACCTAGAAGAAAAGTGTCGACACTTAAGAAAGCTTGTGTCGACACCCAGAGAAGCAATGTCGACACTTGAAGTCATTGTGTCGACACCAGAAAGGTAGAGTCGACACCAGAAGAAAAGTGTCGACACATACAGGCAGTGTCGACACACAGTGAAGAACTATCTAGATAATCAGTGTCGACACTTAGAAGCAGTGTCGACACCTAGAGAAACTTTGTCGACATCAAAAGTGTCGACACCAGGAGGCTATGTCGACACTCAGCAAACTTTAACAAAGTTTAAGTACAAGTGTCGACACAAAGGAGATGTGTCGACACTCAGCAAAGTTTCAACACATGAAGAATGTGTCGACACAAGGAGATGTGTCGACACTCAGCAAAGTTTCAACACATGAAGGCATGTGTCGACATAAAGAAGATGTGTCGACACTTAGCAAGTTTCAACACAAGAAGTTGTGTCAACACAAAGGAGTTCTGTCGACACACAGTAGAAATCAACTAAGTATTGAAAAAGAAGTACTTGTGTCGACACACTCAATCAGTGTCGACACATCCAACAGAAGGCTTATGTCGACACTCAGGATAAGTGTCGACATATTCTGAAGAAGCAGTGTCGAGAAGCTGTTACAACAACACAAGGAGTTGTGTTGACACCATCAAGGCTACTGTCGACACTTAGTCTACTTGTGTCGACACTCAGTTTATTTGTGTCGACACAAAAAAAATATCTGTCTCGACACTTTCAGACAGTGACAGAGATTTCAAGAAGTGACTGGATGACTTGACAGGTGCAATTTCAACTGGTCAACTACAACTGTCAGAGCCAACAGAAAGTTGTTAGAAACCGGATCAGTCGGTTACCTTGGAGGAAGACTATTTAAAGACCTTTCTCCTTCAACAGAAGGTGTGATTACAGATTGACAACAATCAATCAAGAGATCTAACAACACCAAGAAGACCTTCTACAAAAGATCTAAGAAGTTGGAGAGAGAGCCCCTTCTATGAAGAGCAGCTGTTGAACTAGGTTGCAAAGTAAGATTCAGATTGAGATCTGAATCTCAAGATAAAAGTTGATTGAAGATCATCTTCAGGAGATACAACCCTACTGTGTTCTAATTCAAGAAGCTTTGAAGAAAGCCAAGGGAGGTTGATCTCTTCCTAGTTCTTCCAAGAACTCATCAAGAAGCCAGTCAACTCATCTCTCTCTTTTAGAGTTGTGGTTATATACTTTGTAAACTTTATTTTCTGTAGGATCCTAAGTGATCTGAGCTGTAAGCCTATTCTATAAAGGCTGAGGTAGGGCTTTTGTGCCTGAGTGTAGGAGATTCTATTCTCTAAGTGTAGGCCTTGATTGAAGGCTGAGGTAGGGCTGTTTAGCCTGAGTGTAGGTCTTGGTGAAGACTGAGTGGTAGGGCTTTGTGCTTGAGTTGTAGGAGTTGGGTCACTCTGAGCTGTAGGAACCTGTTTGGAGTTCTGAGTTGTAAGATCTGAGGATCTGAGGAGAAGTGGAGAAGTTAGGCCGAATCTAGTACACTACTAGATAGGCAAAGTGGGAAAGTGGATGTACCCAGATCTTGGGGAACCACTATAAAAATCTGTGTGTACTCTGTGTGTGATTAATTCTGTGATTGCTGTGTTATCTGTGCTGAATTGCTGTAGAGAATTGTAAATACAGGTCTTATAATTCAGTGTTTCTGCCTTTAAATTTAAACAGATTAAGTTCACCTATTCACCCCCCCCCCTCCCTCTAAGTGATTAGGCACTAGTTCTTTCAAGTGATATCAAAGCGAGGTTACTCAAAAAGGACATAACAGTCTGAGTAAGATCCTGTAGGCAGAAACAGAATAATCAAGATTCAAGAAAATGGGTTCTAGTGAGAATCACAAAGAGCTGGGGTCCATGAAATTGCCAATCTGTAGGAAAGAGATATTTGACATTTGGAAAGAGAGGGTTAGACTTTTTATGGAAGCCTCTGACCCAAGAATATACATTACAGTCAAAGAAGGGTCATATGTGCCAATGAAAGTATCTGTTCTGGATGCAAATCAGAGAACTCCCAAATACTATTCAGAAATGACTAAAGATGAAATTATTCTGGCCACTATGGACAAGAGGGCCCAGAATATTATTGTAAGTGCAATTGATGATGCAACATTTCAGAATTTAATTCACTGTAAAACTTCTAAAGAAATGTGGGACACTTTAATAGTTTACATGGAAGGGTCTGAAGAAGTAAGACATGACAGGAAGTCCTTATTAAATCAAGAGTATGAAAGCTTCAGACAAGGAAAGTCTGATAGCATTACTGAATGCTACAAGAAATTCTATAGGATTGTTAATGAGTTGATGTCCTATGGAAGAGAATTCAGTAACTATGAGCTGAATGATAAGTTCTTAAGATCCCTGACTAAAGACTGGGACACCAAGATTTGTGTCATTAGGTAAGTGGCCAAACTAGCTGACATACCTCCTCCAACGTTGTTTGGAAAACTGTTATCTTATGAGTTACAGTTATTGGCAAGAAAGGAGGAAGAGAAGACTACTAGAGTGGAGCACAAGGAAAGAGCTGTGGCCTTCAAGACTGAAGCCACTAGAAAGTATAGAAGCAACTCTCCATCTCCACCACAAATAGTTGCTGATACTGCTTCAGAAAATTCAGAGAACCAGAATTCAGACAGCAGTGAAAGTGATGAGGATTTTGCTGCATTTACAAGGCAGTTTCAAAAGTTTCTGAAGAAGAAGCAGTGTAGGTCTAAGCCATCCACTTCACAGACAAAAGATGACTACTATCAGAACAGGAAGTCATCAAGGAATGACAGAAGAAAGTCCAAGCCAAGTAAAACTACATCCTCAAAGATTGTATGCTATTATTGTAATAGACAGGGACATGTAGTGGCTGACTGTCCTGAAAAGAGAAAGGAGTCAACTAACAGAAAGAAGACACAGTTTAAGGGCAAAAAGGAAAAGTCCTTTGTTGCCAAGAAAGACAAAAGTTTGACTGATCAGTCATCTTCAGAAACAGATTCAGAAGCTGAAGCCTATATTGGGTTGTTTGCTGAAGAGGAGGAAGATGAGTTCATGCAGTTAATGAATTTAATTTATGAGCATGAGGACAATCAGTGCACAGGGCTGATGGCATTATCTGAAGGAGATAAAATCCAGGATCAGCTTGGACTAAGTGAGGTACAAAATTGTTCTTCTAGTTCAATTTCTTATACTGAGTCAGAATCAAATACATCTGCATCAAGTGATGTGGGTGAGTATGAATCTGAAGGTGATATTCATCAGTTAATTGATGAATATAGGGACTTGTTGCAGGCATTAAAGAAAAGCAAAACCTTGGCCAAAAATCAGGCAAAGAAGATTACTAGTCTTAAATTGGCTGCTGCTGATTCAGACAAGTTGTTTGATCAGAAACTGAATGAAATAGCCAGGCTAAAGAACATTACAGTTATTCAGATGGGAACTATTACATTTAAGAATGATCAAATTAGGAATCTGGAGGTTAGACTTCAGAAGGAGAAGGATATTGTGGCTAGATTTTCTAAACCCAAATCTGTTTTACACTTGATGGATGAGTTTGTACCTCATAAGGGTAAGGCTGGATTAGGATTTACAAAACCTGCCTGGACTGCTAGGTCCAAGCTAAGGGCAAAGCCCCAGCACTAAACAAAAAGCCTGTTGTAGATACTTCAGCCAGGGTTGTACCTAAACAAAGGTACAACAGGTTTGAGTGCTGGTGTTGTGGCAAGATAGGCCACTTTGACATAGATTGTTGGCACAATTCAAGTGTCAAGGAGAGTAGCAAACTACCTGCTAGAAGAGCTACAGGTAGTTTTGTTAAAAGTCAAACTAACCTACACCAAGGGCACAAGAATTATTTGGGTTCTAAGGCTAAGTAATCTGTTTTGCAGGTGAGTCCAAGTGTCCATGCCCCTATATGGTACTTGGACAGTGGATGTTCCAGGCACATGACTGGAACAAGGGGGCTGCTGAAGGACTATACATCAATCAAGGATGGTCCTAAAGTTACCTTTGGTGGTTCAGAAAAAGGAATCATCAAAGGCTTTGGTAACATTTCTAGTAACCAAATTATAATTACTCAAGTGGCTTATGTAAAGGGTTTGAAACATAACCTCATTAGCATAAGTCAGCTGAGTGATTTAGTATATGACACCTCATTTGTCAAGGATGGTTGTCATATCAAAAGTTTAAGTGATCAAAAGATCATTCTGATAGGATATAGGAAGAGAAATGTCTATTGTCTAGACATTATGTGTGAGAACATTATTTCTCCTATTTGTCTTGTAGCTGATGAGAAAGTCTCACATTGTGTTAAATGGCACAAGAGGCTGTCTCATCTTAACTATAAGATAATTGGCCAACTCTTTAGCAAAGAGTTAGTGAGGAATGGTTCTCAGGTTAAGTGTATAAAGGATGGGATATTCTCATCTTGTCAAAAGGGCAAGCAGACCAAATCCACCTTTCATAGCCTTGATAACAGGGATTCTGTGAGGTATCTATACCTCTTGCATATGGATCTTTTTGGTCCTATGCCAGTTCACAGCCTAGGTAGGAAGGTCTACACATTTGTGGTAGTTGATGACTACTCAAGGTATTCCTAGGTGTTCTTCCTAAGGCAAAAATATGAAACTCCAAGAATCTTGTATAGTTTTGTTAAACAAATTCAGAATGAATTGGACAGTACAGTGGTCAAAATCAGAAGTGACCATGGTACTGAATTTCAGTCTGAAAGTATGACAAAACTATGTGAAGAATTTGGAATTTTTCAGGAATTTTCCTCATCAAGAACACCTCAGCAAAATGGTATTGCTGAAAGGAAAAATAGAACCTTGATAGAGGCTTGTAGAACCCTATTGAGTGACACATCTCTCCCAGAATATTTCTGGGCTGAGGCAGTTAATACTGCTTGTCATGTGATCAATAGGGCTACTATCACCATGAGCCACAAGAAGACCCCCTATGAGATTGTGAAGGGCAAAAAACCAAATCTATCCTATTTCAGGATCTTTGGTTGCAAGTGTTATATTCTTAACAATGGTAAGTCTTATCTAACCAAGTTTGCTGCCAAATCCCAAGAGGGAATCTTTGTTAGGTACAGCAACAACAATAAGGCTTATAGGGTCTACAACTTGATTACTCAAGTTGTAGAAGAGTCAGTACATGTAGTTTTTGATGAAGCAAGGCTCATTAACAATGAATTACCAAGAAGTGTTTGCAGCTCTACAGGTATAACTGAGAAGATGGGCAAACTTACCTTAACAGAAGGTCCTTCTACAAGTCAGCAAGTGGATGATGGTGGCTGTTGTCCAGGGGGAGTACAAGATACTCCTAATGCTGAACAAGACCAAGAGGTGCAGCTAAATGAAGAGACTGAAGGTGTACAACCTGAAGACAGGCTGCCTCCAGCAAATAGGCATTTGAATGATCATCCAGCCAATCAAATAATTGGAGATCCCAGACAAGGAGTGCAAACAAGGAGCAGGAATCTAAGTACAGTTCTTTACTCAAGTTTCCTATCCCAAGTTGAGCCAAAGAGATTTGAAGAAGCAATCCTGGACCCTCATTGGATTGAGGCCATGCAAGAGGAGCTGAATTAATTCAAAAGATGCAAGGTCTGGGAGCTAGTTCCTAAACCCAAGGACCATAACATTATTAGAACTAAGTGGATCTTTAGGAACAAGTTGGATGAGAATGGAATCATCATAAAGAATAAAGCTAGACTTGTTGCAAAGGGGTATAGGCAAGAAGAAGGTATTGATTTTGATCAAACCTTTGCTCCAGTAGCAAGACTGGAAGCAATAACGATGTTCCTTGCCTATGCAACATTTCAAGGATTTAAGGTATATTAAATGGATGTTAAGTCAGCTTTTTAGAATGGAAATCTGAAGGAAGAAGTCTATGTAGAGAAGCCATCAGGTTTTGTTGATTCTCTTAAACCTGATTATGTTTATAGACTTAGTAAGGCTTTGTATGGGTTAAAACAAGCCCCAAGGGCTTGGTATGAAACCCTGTCTAGTTTCCTCATTGAGAATAAATTCTCAAGGGGGAAAATAGACAAGACTCTATTCCTTAGGGAATCCAGAGGCAAGATTATCTTAGTCCAAATATATATAAATGACATAATATTTGGATCTATAGAAAGTAGTCTTTGCAGAAAGTTTGCAAACTAATACAAGGACAATTTAAAATGAGAAGTATGGGGGAACTTAAGTTCTTCTTGGGTATCCAAGTTAGATAGACTGAGGATGGTTTATCCATATGCTAGTCTAAGTTCACCATAGAGTTGATAAGGAAGTATGGTATGGAATCATCCACTACCATGAAAACACATATGGGGTCAAGCATGTCTCTGAGCAAAGATGATTCAGGGAAACCTGTAGATGAAACTTTGTATAGAGGGATAGTTGGCTCCCTACTGTATTTGACTGCTAGTAGACTAGATATCATGTATGCTATATGTGTCTGTGCTAGGTACCAAGCTTGCCCTAAAGAATCTCATTTGACAGCAGTCAAAAGAATTTTGAGATATCTTAAGGGCACACCTTATGTAGGCCTTTGGTACCCTATGAATGGAGATTTTGAACTGACAGGTTATTCAGATGCAGATTTTGCAGGCTGCAAGGAAGATAGAAAGAGTACCACAGGAACCTGTCAATTTTTAGGTGGAAGGCTGGTGTCATGGAGTAGCAAGAAGCAGACCAGTGTGGCTATCTCCACTGTAGAGTCAGAGTATGTTGCTACAGGAAGCAGCTGTGCACAACTACTATGGATACAACACCAGCTAGAAGATTATGGTATTCAAGTAAGTAGGACACCTTTATTTTGTGATTCTACTAGTGCCATTTCTATTGCAAATAATCCTGTCTCTCATAGTAGGACTAAGCACATAGAAATTAAATACCATTTTCTAAGAGAACATGTGGAAAAAGAAGACATTTCCCTAGAGTATGTTAAGACAGATAATCAGTTAGCTGATATGTTTATTAAGCCCTTAGATGAAACCAAATTCAATAAATTTAAAATTGAATTAGGAATAATAAACTTAGAATAGTTTACAAAAATTGGCTAAGTAAAATAGCGTCGACACACAGAGTTGTCTGTGTCGACACATAGAAGTGGTGTCGACATTTCAGAGAAATGGTGTCGACACATCTAGGAAGTCTGTGTCGACACTTCAGAGAATTTGTGTCGACACATGCAGTATAGGTGTCGACACATCCATGGTGGTGTCGACACTTAGGATTTACACAGAATTAGTCTAGTAGAGTCTCGACTAAGTGTCGAGCTGAGATATATAAGTGTCGACACATATATTCTGTCGACTATATTTGTGTCGACACATTGTTGTCGAGACATTAGCAGTAAGTGTCGACACTTATCAACAGTATCGACACAATTCAAGTATGTTAACGCACCTTTTCACCTTCAATTTCAGAAAGATATAAATAAGTTTTCCCCATTATTTGTCGACACGCTCACCTTAGTTTCGAGACCAAACTTGTGTGTCGACATCTCTCTTCTCTAAATTCAAAATTTCTTCAAACCCTAATGGCGTCCAAGCTAGAAGAGAACATTAATGAAGGATATGAGCTCGTGTGACACGCCTTTGATGATGCGGAATCCGAAATCCAAGGTGTGGTAACCCTAATTGTCAAGACTGGATTAGAGTACCTTGTATCAGAACCCATCAAGATCTGGAAGAAGGAAGTCCTCGAATTCTTGAGTGCAGCAACTCTTGATGAATCTGGACTCAAGATTAAGTCCAAAGTTCATGGCGCAAAGGTGAAGGTCACCCATAAGACTCTAAGAAAAGTTCTACATCTCCCTAGAACAAAAGAAGAGGAAGATGTCTCTGCTTCAAAAACAAGGGAGGCACTGACATGGTGTGGACTGGATTCAAGCTTGAAGATTGGTTCAGTCTTCAACAGGAAAGGAATGAATATACAAGGCAAGTTCTTATCTGAGATAGTTGGGAAGGTGATACTGAGCAAGCCTGGTGGGCATGATAGACTATCTGCTCACATGTTCAATTTGATGACAAGGATAATATTCAAACTTGAAACTGATTGGTCAGCAGTGATGTTTGACAAGATAAAAGAAAGCCTGAAGAAACCCAATCTAGGTAGAATTCTTAGTCTATAGTTAGCTGGCAGTATTCCTGAAGTGATGAACCAAGCTGCAGGTTCAAAGATAAACCACATGAGGAGAATGGATGTGAGAATATTCTCAAGGTGGGATAGAGTGCTGACAAAGGAACTGCCAACTCTAGAAAAGGAAACACCTTAGAAGAAGAAGAAGAAGACAACCATTGTGGCACAAGAATCCTCAAGTATCTCAGAGGAGCAAGTGGTTTTCAGTTCTGATGATGGAGGAGATGACAATGCTGGACAGTCACCAGCAAGACAAGAAGATGCTCAAAGGCAGGGGGAGCTACCATCAGCTAGCCCAATTCACCTGGATCCACTCCAGGGGGAGCCCCTACATGTGGATGAGCCTACTCAATTAGAGAGTGAAAGGGCTATCCAAACCAATCTAGAGGTAATTACTGAAGTTCATCAATTAAATTTCCCTATTGAGGATGAAGTTTTGACTGATTCATTACTTGACATTGATCAGCAAACACAGTTCCATAGTGAACCACAAGATGTTATCATGGAGGACACATCAGTTGCTGATAAAATAGACTCAGTTGCTCCAGAAATAAGAGATTCTCCTGTACAACCTCAGCATGAGTTTACATTAGAAGAGTTGTTCCCTGATATTGTACAGATAGACCTTGAGAGAGAGATAGCAGTTGTTGAGGGGGAGAAGGTAAATCTTGAAGAAGAGCCTGTAAAGGAGCCAGCTAGACAAGATACTGAGGAGCCAAGAAATGCTGATGAGCTACCAAGGACTGAGAAGGATTTACCTCCTAGTCCTAAGGACAGGGTAGACATAGTCAGTACTTCTGCTTCAGAGGATGAAGAGGCTGCTAGAGCCAAGAAAAGGAAGTTCCATGTCTTCAAGAGAAGAAGCCAAAACTACAAGAAAGCATTGCAGAAAATTTCTCCACAGCCTGCCACAACTACTGATTATAGTTCTCTGTTGGTGTCATTGCAAATAAAGCTAGATGAGCAAAGAAGGGCTATGGAAACTTATATGGATGAGCACCATAAGGAGCTCCAATTTTCTTTAGCTCCGGACATAAAATCCATAAGATTTGAAGTGAATCAACATAAAAAGGAAATGACAGACTGCTTTCATAAAGGAGGGAATGCAGTGGTCTATCTGGCTACTCATCAAGAGCAAATCAAAACACAGGTGGATGACATGACAGTCAAGCAAGGATATGTGCTTGAGAATCAGATTAGAATGAATGAAAATTTAACTGAATCTCATAATGAGATAGTAACTACAATGAAAAATCTAGCTACTGCCCAGACTGTAGTAAGTGCTACTACCAAGGCTGAGTTTGATAAGCACCTCCAAGAGAGCCTACATGCAGTTCATACTGTCATTGCAGATTCTCAAAAAATTATTACTGACAGGCTCCAAAGGTTAAAACCTTTTTATAAAGATGGAGTTAACTATTTGAATGCTCAGATAATATTCCAAAAGGATGATCTTAGAGATCACATAGAAAGAGAAGTCATAAAGGGGGAGAGGGTGTTAGTCAAAGCAGGCTCTGATCATGCAAAGTGGATTTCAAACTCCATCAGAGCCGCCCTTGGATATCCACCTTTATGTGATGATGATAATGTTGCAGAGTCTGGCATGAATCCTGCATACTTTGGAGGAGAGCAAGATGAAGTAGCTCAAGTGATATACCCTCCTGCTGATTTTGACATGATACATCAGGAGGTACAGTCTATGTATAGTCCTCCTAAGGGTAATCAGAATGTTATTCTTAAAAAAGTTGTACAGCATGTGCCAGAGGCAGTTTTAAAAGAATAAGAGGCCCAATTATCTAAGAAAAGGTTCAGAGAGCAAGCTGAATTAAGGCCAGATTTTGAGCAATGGAGCCCAACCTCCAGGAATATCATATTGACTGCTTGGAAGGCTGCTAAGGATAATTTCCTAGAGAGAGGCAAATGGTATTCTGACCAGGAATGGAAGAAACATGAGGCTAGGTAAGAGGCAATAGTACAATACAGAAGAAAGGCTAAATTAGGGAAGCTACCTCCTAATGCATAGGAGCCTAGCAAGTATTTCCCTAAGCCTTATCATTATTTTGAAAGACAGAAGATAGGGGCTGAAGAACAGAAAAAGAAAGATCTTAAAGGGAAGAAGCCTGCTAATGACAATGAAGCTCCTGTTCAAGCAAAGATTCAATCTGGAAAGGGCATTGTTATCAAGGAACCTGAGCAGCCATAGGATAAAAATTTTCTTAAGTTTACAATCTTGTAATCATTTGCATTTAACTTTATGTAAACTTTTGATTAATGAAAAAGTTTGAAGTTGTAAGAACAATGTTATATGTTCAATCTATTACATTATTGTTCTGAGATAATTATTTATACATGTTCTGTTTATACATGTTTAGTATTTACCCTGTCATATAATACTGTTTTACATCATACTGAGAATTTGTTATGTATGGTGTATATCATTGACTAAGGGTTATGACTTCTCCAAATAGGGGGAGATTGTTAGGTACATTGGAAGATATGTACCTGATTTGAAGAAGCCTCACCCTACTCAATGATATACATCAAGGTGTATTTTATGTGCTTTGAGTTTATTTGTGCAGGTTAAGTAACTGCAGGATTGCAGGAAAAGTTTCTAAGTCCATGTGTCGACACCTAGAAGAAAAGTGTCGACACTTAAGAAGGCTTGTGTCGACACCCAGAGAAGCAGTGTCGACACTTGAAGTCATTGTGTCGACATCAGGAAGGCAGAGTCGACACCAGAAGAAAAGTGTCGACACATACAGACAGTGTCGACACACAGTGAAGAATTGTCTAGATAATCAGTGTCGACACTTAGAAGCAGTGTCGACACCCAGAGAAACTTTGTCGACATCAAAAGTGTCGACACCAGGAGGCTATGTCGACACTCAGCAAACTTCAACAAAGTTTAAGTACAAGTGTCGACACAAAGGAGATGTATCGACACTCAACAAAGTTTCAACACATGAAGAATATGTCGACACAAGGAGATGTGTCGACACTCAGCAAAGTTTCAACACATGAAGGCATGTGTTGACATAAAGAAGATGTGTCGACACTTAGCAAGTTTCAACACAAGAAGTTGTGTCAGCACAAAGGAGTTCTGTCGACACACAGCAGAAATCAACTAAGTATTGAAGAAGAAGTACTTTTGTCGACACACTCAATCAGTGTCGACACATTCAACAGAAGGCTTGTGTCGACACTCAGGATAAGTGTCGACACATTCTGAAGAAGCAGTGTCGAGAAGCTGTTACAACAACACAGGGAGTTGTGTCGACACCATCAAGGCTAGTGTCGACACTTACTCTACTTGTGTCGACACTCAGTCTATTTATGTCGAAACATAAAGACTATCTGTCTCGACACATTCAGACAGTGACAGAGATTTCAAGAAGTGATTGGATGACTTGATAGCTGTCATTTCAACCAGTCAACTACAACTGTCAGAGCCAACAGTAAGTTATTAGAAACCGAATTAGCCGGTTACCTTGGAGGAAGACTATTTAAAGACCTTTCTCCTTCAACAGAAGGTGTGATTACAGATTGACAACAATCAATCAAGAGATCTAACAACACCAAGAAGACCTTCTACAGAAGATCTAAGAAGTTGGAGAGTGAGAGATCCTTCTAAGAAGAGCAGCTGTTGAACCAGCCTGCAAAGTAAGATTCAGATTGAGATCTGAATCTTAAGACAAAAGTTGATTGAAGATCATCTTCAGGAGATACAATCCTACTATGTTCTAATTCAAGAAGTTTTGAAGAAAGCCAAGGGAGGTTGATCTCTGCCTAGTTCTTCCAAGAACTCATCAAGAAGTCAGTCAACTCATCTCTCTCTTTTAGAGTTGTGGTTATATACTTTGTAAACTTTATTTTCTGTAGGATCCTAAGTGATCTGAGCTGTAAGCCTATTCTATAAAGGCTGAGGTAGGGCTTTTGTGCCTGAGTGTAGGAGATTCTATTCTCTGAGTGTAGGCCTTAATTGAAGGCTGAGGTTGGGTTGTTTAGCCTGAGTGTAGGTCTTGGTGAAGACTGAGTGTTAGGGCTTTGTGCCTGAGTTGTAGGAGTGGGGTCACTCTGAGTTGTAGGAACCTGTTTGGGGTTCTGAGTTGTAAGATCTGAGAATCTGAGGAGAAGTGGAGAAGTTAGGCCGAATCTAGTACACTACTAGATAGGCGAAGGGGGAAAGTGGATGTACCCAGATCTTGGGGAACCACTATAAAAATCTGTGTGTACTCTGTGTGTGATTAATTCTGTGATTGGTGTGTTATCTGTGCTGAATTTCTGTAGAGAATTGCAAATACAGGTCTTATAATTCAGTGTTTCTGCCTTTAAAGTTTAACAGATTAAGTTCACCCATTCAACCCCCCCCCCCCCCCCCTCTAGGTGATTAGGCACTAGTTCTTTGAAATTTGATCTCCAGCAAAAGATGACTCCAGCAGCAGCTGAAATGTGTGTTGTCTGGAATCTTGAATGATGATGGCCTTTGAACACTGGAATCAAGAGGGATCTGAAAGTTTCAGTATGTTGATCTCCTTTTGTGATGGTGTTCTTGTATGAATTCTAAGACTGAGAATATCTGCAACTCTTTCTCTTTCTGGTGTTATGATTGTTGTAAGAGTTGTTGTTGATTATGATGTTCTATGTTCTGCAGCAGGAATGAAAAAACAAACTGCTCTGTTATTCCTTAGATCTGAATAGAATATTTTTCTGTCCAAGATAGCCGTTAGCCTGTCATAAATGACTTCCTTAACTGCATTTTGTCTTCTGGAGGAAAGTCCAATAAAAACATTCCTTTGAAAATCCCTTGAAACTTGCTCCAGATTAATTGAAACGGCTACAAGATCCTTGAAATAAATGCTGATAATAATTCCATAATTGTCTGAATTTGAATCTTGAAAAACGTCGATCTCTCCAGAAAAACGTTGACCTATGCTCCACTATCGTTGAATTGAGCTCAGAGACTAGACTTAGATTGAAATAGAGATCGTCGATCTGAGCTCAACTATCGTCGAACTGAGCTCAACTATCGTCGAACTGAACTCAGAGATAGAGAAACAAACTAGAGACAAGAACGTCGATCTGAGCTAGACGATCGTCGAATGGAGTTCGACGACTCATTGAAGTTGAGCTCAGAGATCGTCGAAAGGAGTTCGACGATTCGTCGAAGTGAGCACAGCGATCGTCGAATGGAGTTCGACGATTCATCGTCCTGAGCTCGACGAAATGACTTAGTCTCCAGAACTGAAATATCTGGTCTTGAGGGCAGCTTTCAAACCTAAATACTAACCCTTAGACTCAATTTTAATTGACCTTTAGATCTATACAAGGAGGTCAAAACCGATTTCCTAAAAGATATAGTGATCCTTGCCCAAATCAGTAATAGGGTGTTCCAACACCGTTGCTCATATCGCCATGTCAATTTAAGTCATCGGTGCGGGTCAAGCTTCCATGAAGCCCAAGTATCTAACACACAATATTACATAACCCAGTTATGTACAAGTTGGCTTCCAGGCCACCAAGACGGCGAAACCACGCATTTGGCCAGTTTTCTGAGTGCACCTTGGGGTTAGTCCCCAAGGCTCCCTGTTGCAATTTACCATATAGAAAACCATGAAAACAATCACAGAGTCTTCTCCGGCTTTTCATGCATAATGAAACATCACCAATCCAGACCAACTTGTCTGGGTAGACTTCACACACCATAACTATATCCATACTTTGATTCTGTACTCTACATGTAAAATAAGGGGGACTATTCATATCCACCTGAAGGAACACCTCACACTCACCACATACTCGCGAGAGCGGGTTTCCTGTGCAGAAAGAAAGAGGACTCCACATGTCCAAGAAGAGAATCATTACCCGTGTGTTTCTCTTTAGCGCCATGAAGATCTAGACGGATGAAAAGCACTGCAACGACCTCGCCTCCGTAGATCTGTACTCGGCTTGCGATTTGGGGCTCTGAAGCTCCACCGGCAGGCATATCTCTCCTTCTCCTTGCTCTCCCCTCTCTCTAAAGCTTTAGAAAGAGAAAGCTCCAAGTGGAATGAGGGATTCAAACCCTATTCCCGGACTTAACTCATCAAGAACAGCCCTGGGCCCTTGGATCCCAAAATAAGGAAATGGATGGCCACGATTCGCACTTAAAGCCAATTTCCTCGACCGAACACGGCATGAGACATGCCCGTGTCCAAGGCCGTGTGCCTCAATCAACACCGAAACCGTCACATCCCAAACAGGACATGGCCCCTGGACACACCCGTGTCACATGCAGTGTGCCATACACGGCCATGCACACTGTCGTATCTCAGGCTGTGCTCAATAGCAGACATAGCTGACTAAACACACAGAGAAGGACACGGCTTCTCGACACACCCGTGTTAAATTTGACACACTCGTGTCAACCAGAACACGCCTGTGTAGCAGGCCATGTTCCTCACCCGACACAGCCCGACTAACAGCCCGAGTAGGACACTACCCTGGATACGCCCGTGTCTCAGGCCATGTTCACTGCCTCGATGCCTCGTCGAGGGAATTTAATCGACCACTCGGCAAGTTCGTCGAACCCGAACACGACACTGCCCTGGACATGCCCGTGTCCCAGGTAGTGTGACCCTTACTAGGCACCAAACTTGGCTCTAAACATTGTATGTCCCTCTTTTGAGTTTCGGGGCATTACACAACGTCTTGAATAAGGAGGAGCATTTCTCCCCGGCCGGGAGAGGAACCTGCTCAATCCTGCTAGATTTCCTGTCAAATTCTGCACCTATTTAGCATTTCGAGGTGATTCCAACTCCATGATGGCTTTAACCTTGTCGGGATTCGGCTCGACCCTCGTGGGTGTGAGGAGGTGTCCCAAGAACTTTCCCCTGTTGTCCTCGAAAATGCACTTTAGGGGGTTCAGCCGCATCTTGTATTTGCGTATGGTGGCGAAGGTTTCCTCCAGGTCCCGGAGGTGAGATTCCACGTCTCGACTCTTGATCATGAGGTCATCTATGTACACCTCCAAGTTCCTCCCCTTCTGTTCTCGGAAGACTCTGCCCATCATCTTCTGGTATTTCGCACTTCCGTTCTTCAGCCCAAAGGGCATCATTTTGTAACAATAACACCCATCCCACATGATGAACGAAACATCTTTGATGTCCAGGGGGTGCATCCTAATCTGTTGATAACCTGAAAATGTATCTAAGAAGCTTATTACAAGAAAAACGACGGCTGAGTCAACCAGCGCGTCAAACCAAGGCAAGGGATAACAGTCCTTAGGGAATCATTTATTAAGCAAAGAAAAGTCAACACGCATACGCCACCGACCGTCTCCTTTTTAACCATCACTACGTTGGAGACCCAGCCGGGGTATTGTATTTTGGATACAAAGCCGACCTTGAGGAGTTTGGCCACCTCCTCCCTGATGGGCTAGGCCAGCTTGTCCATCGTGGACCTCTTCTTCTGCTAGATGGGGCGAGCTTCCGGGTCTAGGTTGAGGCGATAACAGGCTACGTCCGCGTCAATCCCCGGCATCTCTGTTGTGCTCCATGCGAAGATGTCCACGTTCTTTTGGATGCATGCCAGCATCCTGCCCTGAGCCTCCGATGTCAGCCCACTGTTGATGCGAATCTTCTCCACTCTGCCTCCAAGGGTGATAACCTCCATCTCTACCACCTCTTCTGTAGCCTCCAGCCCAAACTGCTTCCCCCGTTCTCCGATATCCCTCTCCTCCGGGACAAGAACTTCCTCAGCTTCTTCCTCTTCCCCCACGGCCATCGCCTCGGCCAACTCCTCCTGCTCTCCTTCTACCACCTCCACCTCGGTACAAATCTCCACCTCCGTCTCCTCTCCTCTTGCCTCATGTTCTGCATCATCCATTCTCCGCTCTATATCCTCGGCCCCTTCCTGCCAGGAGATAGATTTTACGACGGTGATGTAGCACTCCCTCGCCACTTTGGGGTCACCGCGAACCCGGACCTGGATCCCCTCGGCATTGAACTTCAGGCATTTGTGGAAGGACGAGGGGACGCAGCGAAAGGCGCTGATGAGGGGCCGCCCAAAGATGGTGTTGTAGCTACTTGGCGCACCATGATGACAAACCTGCAGTTACGGTACTTCCCCCTCTGGGTAATGTGGAGCCCCGCTCCTCCATCTACCTCCTTCCTCTCCCCTAAAAATCCAAACAGGGGGCCATCTAATGCCAGCACCCTCTTCGCCTCCACCTTCATTGCATTGAACGCCTTTTTGAAGATGACATTGGCGGCGCTCCCATTGTCAAAGAGGATCCTAGATACAGTGAAATTCTCGATGACCGTCTGGATGACCAGCACATCGCAGAAGGGATCCTCATGATCCGACATATCCTTCCTTAAGAAGGTAATCTTCTCTTCTGGGGGTGGGGTCTGTGATGTGGAGCCAACGCTCCGGCGGTACATGGTGCGGAGGCTCACCTTTCGGGAAGCCTCTATCCCCACCCCCATTGATCACTCTAATCCCTTCGCAGGTTCCGACGCCTGTCCAGTCTTCACATCGATACTCCACCACCCGAGGCAGGACCTCCTCAATACTCACCTCCTGGCGACCCTACTGCTGATACTACTACCTGTTTCCTCTTATCTCGAGGAACTCCGGGCATGTGGCTGTGGCGTGCCCTTCCTCTTAGTGGAAGTAGCAGTAGGGCAAATCCACCCTGACTTCTCTCCTCCTTCTCCATGCAGCTCGCCACCTCTCCTCCATGGCTATAGTCAGAGCCTGATTCTGATCAGGGAGGGGAGGTCTTTGTGACTGCCTCCAACTTGGGGGGTGGAACTGATCTTGGCCCCCCAGGCGGTTGTCCCTTCACTAGTAACCTCTCCATGGCCCCTTTTCCTGCCACTCGGGCCTCCAGCCTAGCCGACAGTCTGGCTCCTAACGCCCCCACTTGGGCTGCTGCGGCCCCTCCAGTTGTCGTTGTTCCCTTTGCCGGGTTTCGGCTCTCCTTTCCTCCTGCCCTCTGCCGCCTCTCGGCTCCTCCTCCTTTGTGGCCCACCTGGACAACTTCAGGGCAAACTCCGGATTCGACGCCTCCCCATCGACCTCCCTTGCCTCCCTCTCCATCAACTCTTCTTAGGAGAGGGGTGGCACTCTTCAGCTCCATTCTGAAGAATCCCTATTGCACTCCCAGGGTGAAGTCCATCATCAGGTTATGGCCTGGCATCTCCTGGACTTGGGTGACCTCTTCCTGTAAATGGTCAATGTAACTCCCCATAGTCTCGTTCACCCCCTGCTTGAGGTGGAACAAGGACTCGGACTCCTTCTTCCTCCTCTTCGAGGTGGTGAACCTCAATATGAACCCCCGACGTAGGTCTTCAAAGCAGTAAATGGAGCAGGCCGACAGCTGGTGAAACCACTCTATCGTCTTCTCCTTGAGGGTGATGGCGAAGAGCCGGTACTTGAAGCCATCTAACATTTGCCGGATCGAGACCACGTCCTCAAACTACTAGAAGTGTTGGACCGAGTCCCCCTTCCCTGTATAGTAATACATCTCGAGTTCACCAAACCCCTCTAGAACTGGAGCAGAGGAAACCAGCTCGCTGAAGGGGCTGTGTCCCCCTGCTGGGCGAGCCGGAGGATCTCTTCCCCCCATCTCGCTGAACCAGCCTTTGCTTGCCGAACCAGGGAATAGCAAGAGCCCGAGGAGCTCACATCCCCTTCCTTCTTCGGCGACCTCCTTACGGCTCGCCTACCTGGAGCATCCTCGCCCAGAGACGGGGCGATGGTGATTGGAATAGTTGGAGTCGAGCACTCGGCCCGCGCGCCGAGTGCACACTTGACGAGGTTGAGCCACTCCTGCCTGAAGTCTTCAAACATCCCCACCGTGGCCAGAGGTGATGGGGGTGGCGAGTCAGACCTGTCTGAGCCATGTCCTTCTCCTCTTGTCATCTATCCTGTTGAAGATTTTTTGTGCTGACCACTATCCATGCTCACCGCACCAAAAATGTTGAAACCGAAAACTCGGCCTCCTGTGGAGTTCAATCTTGGGGAAGGGGTGATCGCATACCTACTTCTCTCCTACAAGCCAAATAGCAAAAAGAAATGGAAGCTGACCAATGGGCTTGGCGTGGAGGTCTCACCACACACATGGAAGATCCTAGAGCTCTTCCCCTCCTTAGCCAAAGCCGAGCTAAGGCTACCTTAAAAAGTCCAAGAAGATATGAATACTGATAAGCGTGCCATCTGAGGTGCCCCTTGGGTCTTATTTATAGTTTTCTGAAGATGGTCTACAAATAGCCAGCCTCCGCTGTATTGAATAGCTATGTGCAGCCCAACTGGGTCTGCTAACAGCATAACTCAACTGTTCTATCAAGCTATTCGCACCCCTGGCAAGGGAACCCAGGTAATTTTACCTATGGGCCCTACTGGGCAGGTCAAAGGATCCGTAGGATAAATCGTTGTGACTCTCCACCTCATTAGGGCGGACGCAAACTGGCTCTCGCAGCACCCTTCCCTCCATGGGCTAGCGCGAGTTAGGCCACAGAAGCCCGCCGATCCTCACTCTAAGGCGGGCTGGCGACCAGGTCGCCTAAAGTAGAGCGGGTTGGCCAGTATGAGACTATCACAACAGAAGTTCTAGAGGAGCTCGCCGATCTTGGTTCGACGAATTCGGATTCCAACTCCCGGGGTTTAGCTCGAAGAATGCCGAGCTCCGTTCGATGAATGTCGAGCTCCGCTCGACGAATGTCGATCTCAACTCAAGCTTAGTTCGGCGAAAACCCACCTCGGTTCAACGAACCCTGGGCGGACGTGGGCTGGGTTGGCCAGCTCATGCAGCTCGCATGCCTAGATTTTACGGGAGTGAGCTAACCATTCTGAGCTCGCCGGTATGATGTTCTGGCACGAGCAGGTCGCCTTGATCTACTCGTCTTTCCTGGTGCACCCACTCGGCGAACACGGGGTTGTACAGTATCAACACAGGACTTTGGCTAGGATAGAGAGATAAATTCTCTGGTGCATGATACCCTCACCTCCCTCATTAAGAAATTTTTCTTTTTGAAGAATCCGGAATGGGGGAGAGGTAGACAATACCTTAAACCCTAAAGGGGGGAGGAGTAGAAGATCTGTTAAGATCCTATAGGGAGATGGTGGACAATACATGCCCAGGGGGAGATGTAGAATACTGAGGAGTGCATATTATTTGGAAACATGAAAGTAATATGAAGAGTGCAATGTTAAGCCACCTCCACTTAAATGGTAAGTTATGAGGAGTGTTGTAAGCTGCTTTGAATTTTCAAGAGGTATGAGAAAGCTTACAGCTGCCTTTGAATTTATTATGCTTTATGAGTAAATGCTTCTTAGTATTGTTGGGTGTTCTGCCTACTTTAAATAGGGGAGATTGTTAAGAATATTTCCCTCAATCTTCCATAGATTTGATTTGAAGAGGAATCACCATCAACACTAAGAGTATAGTTGTATTTGATGTTGGTTAAACTCATCATGTGCAGGATGTTCCTTGGAACAAGGTTGTCTAAGTGATTGTGGCAGGTGGTCACAAGGTAGAGAGGTGGAGAGACAGAAATATGTCTAAGTCCACAGACGTTGAGTGAAGCCAGTTCACTCAATGCCAGATGCCAAGGAAGGATTCTAGAAAGACTGAAAATCATCCAAGTCCACAGGAATTGAGTGAAGTCATTTCACTCAATGCCAGATGACAAAAAGCGCTGAGTAAGGTGTGGACAATAAAAGTGCAATAGTTTGCAAGACAGAAATGCGGCTAAGTCCACAGGCGTTAAGTGAAGGCAGCTCACTCAACGCCATATAACAATTGGCGTCGAGTAAAGCTGAGTCTGTCAAAGCCTTAGTATTGGCAAGCAAGATAATCGACTAAGAGCAAAAGCATTGAGTGAGTTCAACTCACTCAATGCCAGAGAAGAAAGCGTCGTGTGATGTAAAAGCTCAAGAAGAGAGACAGAAAAAATTTATCTAAGGCTAGCTGCAATGAGTAAGGAAAACTCACTCAACGCAAGCTCATCAAGAAGTTACGGCTAAGTACAGAAGCATTGAGTGAAGACAGTTCACTCAATGCCTCATCAAAAAGGAGTCATCAAAGGCAAAAACGTTGAGTGATGAAGGCTCAATCAACGCATTCATAAAGAAAGTTGCGGCTAAGTATAGAAGCGTTGAGTGAAGACAATTCATTCAATGCCTCAGCATAAAGGCATGCATTCAGTGAAACGACTAAGTCCAAAAGCGGTGAGTGATGAAAGCTCACTTAACGCACTCAACACTTAAATAGCAGAAAGATTGTCCAAGGACAAATACGTTGAGTGAAGATTATTCACTCAATTCACTCAACGTCTGGCAGTGCAGTTTATTTGGTTAAGTGTTTTTGTGTTGAGTGAAGGCTGTTCACTCAACACACTCAAAGGCATGGAATGAAACTGAGAATTTGGCTAAGTCCACAGATGCTGACGTCAGCAAAGTAAACAAAAGTCAACAGAATTCAAATTAGTTGCAGGAAAACTACATTACGCGGCAAATGGCATCGCAGACCTACTGTACGTCTTTTACTATTAAAGCAAGTTACAGCCAACAACTACAGGTGGTCCCCACTGACTCAAAGAGCCGTTGAACGGCAGAAGATAAAAGGGACAAGATCGGGAGATAAAACTTAACTTTTAGGTTTTACTCATTTTTAAAAGTAGCGGCTGGACTTCGTCTTCCTCCTCGTCATTGTTGCCGAGCTTGAAGCAGGAAGTTAAACCAGCTGAACTAAAAGTTCCAGTGAGTTAGCTGAAGCAATATTCACCAGCAACAAAAAGACCAAAAAAACTTTCTGAGAGAGAAGAATAAGCAGTGCCTTCAAATTTCTGCAGGCAAAGTTAGCTGAATAAAGAGAATATCAACAACAAGTTCAGAGACCTTGTTTCTGAGACACTTTGTCACAACCCGCATTTCCTCAACGAGCATATCGTATCAGAGTAAGAGAAACTACGGGTTATGATGCCACGTCGTGCAGGGGATAACTGCACATGCTCAGGCAACTCTTGACGCTTACTTTATGAATTGAAATTCAACAGTTATATGTAAGAAAATTAGTTCATTTGCTAGCCGTATCCCTCGGCCTTAGGTATCAAAACACATTGTTACGCGGCGGAAATCCTTGGTTTATTTATAATGAACTCCTATATGCAGCCTAGAGTGATATTATTATAAGAAATCCTCTTTGTTTACGTTATTTGAAAATAAGTCTTAATTTATCAAGTCATGTATGCATGAGATACAATAATCGTTTTGGTTTAGCTTCAAAATACCTAATGCAACCTACCAGAAAACCATCCCAAAAGCAAGTATATTCCATCCAAAGGAGTTACAATAGCAGTCTAGTTCGTATTTACATAAAAGAAAATCCACCAAATGGGCACCAACAAGCTGACACGAACCCATTGGGGCATAGATATGTCTGTACAACAAAAGAAGAACTACCTCGCTTTGAATGCTCGGTTAGCTCCCAAGAAACGCCTCCAACCAACCTAGCCGCTCAACCGGCTACAACCTGCACATGAGGCATTCAAGAAAGAATACCTCAGCAATCAACCAAACTATACAAAAGAGAGTACAAATTTCATAATGGATCAAGAAGGGGCTTACCGACCCCATAGCAATGCTTAAGTCGAAAGAGTGCACAAAACAAGTGCGTACATGTAGAAAAACAATGTCATTCCAAAGGATCAACCGCACCAAGTGCGTACAGTTCTTCAAGTCCTGCTCAAACCGCAGGAACAAAAGGCAAAACACATGCCTATTCCATCATTCATAGAACAAGAATCTACTAGACAAGTGAAGCATAAGCAGCGGTTAAGTTCAATTTCACAAGGGTCTTATCGGTGGCGGCCCTAAAGTGGAACGCACCAAACAAAACCAGCCCAAATCGGGGCCAAAGTGGTCTCTCTAACCACAAAAACAAAACCCGGTGGCCACAGGCTGAAACCACACCACCCCTTGCAAAATCCTCACACAAACGCTCCCGCCATGCTTCACGAATTCGCCTCGCAAAACACCCCATAACCCAAGGTAACACGTTTCCTCTCATCGTCCTCACACATGACTCCCAATTGCCAACGTAGAGTGTGAGAAATACATAAATCACATGCTTTGTATCAAAAGAGAACTACATGATAGGATTTGATTAACATGAGTACATAGAACCCATATTTAGAACACAATCGCCTCAAGATGGGTACATGAATAGAACAACTTAGCTACATGAATTAAGTTAGCATAGGCAAATTGATAAACATGGGAGAGCAAAGTAGTTTAGCATAGGGAATTTACCATAGGGAATTAGCTAATGTCATATGGAATTAACATAAGGAATTAGCTAATTTGACTTTAGCATAGGGAATTTAACATAGGAAATTAGCAAGGTCATCATTTGGAATGATTATAATTTGAAAAGTAGCAAGGTCATAAGAAATTAGCAAGGGCATAATGAACAAACAAGGGAACTTTAAGAACACAAGAACTAAAGCTAGAAAGGGGAAAGAGGAACACTAGCTATGTTGGCATAATTCATAGTAAGAATGAAGATTGGCAAGGGTGGAGGACACCGCTTGCCTGAACCGGGACGATGTCGCGACGGCTGCTTTTCTTTTCTTCCCTTGCTTGAGCCTTGCTCTCTTTGCTTTCTCTTTGAGGAGAAGGAAGAAGAAGATGAAGATGAAGAGGAAGAAGATGAAAATGAAAGGTTTCTGTTTCGGACTTATTTCCTCCAGAACCGAGCTGAACTGTTCGATGCAGGATCAAGGAAATGAACGGCACAAAAAAACTGGAAAAAGTCGATTTTCGGGCCGGTCACGCCCTGTGTCACGCCCGTGACACAGGGCGTGTACCATAAGCGGCGCCGAAAGGCGGCAATTCTATGTTTATCCAGACGGTACACGGCCGGGGTACACGCCCGTGACGGGTCGGTCACGCCCGTGACCTAGGGCGTGTAACCTGTGTCTCGACACCTCGTCGACAGAAAGTGTCGACACTCGACCCAGCTTGACACGCCCTGTGACACGCCCGTGTCACAGGCCGTGTCCCCTCTCTCGACGACTCGACACTCGATACTCGACGCTCGATACTTGCCGATCGACACTCGACACTCGACGAAGCGGGACACGGCCCGTGACACGCCCGTGTCAGGGAGCGTGTACCCCATTCGTCGAGCTCAACTCGACGCAAGAAAAATCGTCGAGTCAAGGAGGTCACGCCCAGGTCACGGCCTGGGTCACGCCCGTGACATGGGGCGTGTCTAGCAAAAACGACCATTTTCCCCTTTTGTGAAAAATGTTCCAGGGACGTCCTAGACCATTTTTGCCTTAAGCACTTTTTACCCTTTTTTGTTTCCTGAACCAGCAACTTATGTTGAGCAACATTCCCCGGGCGCGAAAACGTGCAACCATTCCCTAAGAGGCCTCACCGAGTCCCTCATTTGGACTACGGTTTGCTGGGGAATCGTGCAACTCGGCAACCAAAACAGCCACTCGCAAGCTCGCGGGAAAACCATGCTCGAACAACAGTCAACGCCACGTAACGCTCATCATGCGTACGTAATAAAAATCCGGGGCGTTACAATCACTCCCCCTAACAAAAAGTTTCGCCTCGAAACTTTTCACAAAACCCAACACACAAGCAAACCAAAACATGAATCCAATCAAACACTAAATCTCATACCAGCTTACGGGAACAAATGAGGGTGAGCCGCCCTCATCGCTGACTCGAGCTCCCATGTCGCGCTTTCCACATCCTGATTTTTCCATAACACCTTTACCATAGGAATCTTCTTTTTCCGCAACACACGATCTTGGGAGTCCAATATCCGGATGGGCATCTCCACATACGAAATGCTTGGCGCCAATGGCGGCACCACGTCCAACACTTGCGTGTCATGCCGCAGACACTTGCGCAGTTGGCTCACATGAAACACATTGTGAACACCAGGAAAGTTCACAGGTAATTCCAGTTTGTAGGCAGATGCTCCAACTCGCTCAAGAATCTTGAAGGGACCCACAAATCTTGGGTCTAACTTGCGCTCTTTCCCAAACCTTTTAATCCCAACCATTGGGGAGACTTTCAAGAAAACAGAATCCCCCACCGCAAACTCCAATTCCGACCTTCGTCGGTTGGCATACTTTTCATATCGCTCTTGGGCGATTCGGAGCTTCTCCCGAATACCTCGTACTGCAACTTCCATATCCTCGAGCGCCTCTGGCCCCAGCAAAGGCCGCTCGCCAACCTCAGTCCAAAAGAGTGGGGTCCGACATCGTCGCCCATATAATGCTTCAAACGGAGCCATTTGCAAGCTTTCTTGATAGCTATTATTATACGCGAACTCCATAAGCCGCAAACATTCATCCCATGCTCCGCCATATTCAAGAATGTAACATCGAATCATGTCTTCTACAATTTGGTTTACTCGTTCTGTTTGGCCATTCGTTTGAGGGTGGTAAGCAGTGGAATACCGTAAATCTGTTCCCAAACCCTCTTGTAGACTCTTCCAGAAACGAGAAGTAAATCGGGAATCTCTGTCTGAAATGATATTCATCGGCACACCATGCAGTCGGATGATCTCGTTCAAATAGAGCTCCGCTATTGTTTTCATCGGGTAGTTGACCTTAAAGGGTATGAAATGAGCACACTTGGTCAACCTATCCACTATCACCCACACGGAGTCATGTCCTCGGGGAGATCTTGGTAAACCGGTAATAAAATCCATTGAGATGCTTTCCCACTTCCAGGTTGGAATCTCCAATGGTGTCAACTTGCCACCAGGCTTCCCACGATCAGCTTTCACCCGCTTGCAGGTATGACATTCCGACACAAACTGCGCTATATCACGTTTCATCCCATACCACCAGACAATTTGTTTCAAATCACGGTACATTTTTGTTGAGCCTGGATGGTAGGCCATACTTGCGCCATGTGCTTCCTTACACACCATCTCGCGAATATCCCCAACCGCGGGGATACAAAATCGTCCACGATACTTTAACGTGCCTGCACCATCAATCGCAAAATCTGGTAATTCATCCTTTTCCGTCCGAAGAAATAAATGTAACAGATCAGGATCATCTTTTTGATGTTGTCTTGTAAGCACCAGCCATGACGGTTCTTCTATTGCCGAATGACTTTGCGGTTCATATCTGCCCACCGTAATATCCATCAATAAAAATTCTTCCACAAGACGGTCGACTGAAAGATGAAATAATTTCCCCGTCTTTCGACTTAAAGCATCGGCCACAACATTCGCTTTTCCCGGATGATACTGAATGTCCACATCATAATCCGCGACATATTCAAGCCATCGCCGTTGGCGCAAATTAAGTTCTTTTTGCGTGAAGACATACTTCAAACTCTTATGATCTGTAAAGATTTTACACTGCGCACCATATAGCAAGTGTCTCCACAACTTCAAGGCAAAGATCACCGCTGCGAACTCCAAATCATGTGTTGGGTAGTTCTTTTCATGACTTTTCAACTGCCGAGACCCATACGCAATCACCTTCTTGTCTTGCATTAACACACAGCCCAGTCCAACGTGCGACGCATCCACAAACACTTCATACTCTTTTCCTTCCATCGATAAGACCAACACAGGAGCGGTACATAATCGATGATTGAGTTCCAGGAAGGAGGTCTCACACTTGTCATTCCATTCAAATGCCACGTTATTCTGGGTTAATCGAGTCAAAGGTGCGGCCAACGTCGCAAAACCTTCGACAAATCTGCGATAATAGCCGGCTAAGCCCAAGAAGCTTTGAATCTCCTTGGGTGTTTCCGGTCTTCTCCATTCCATGACCGCAGAAATCTTTTCGGGATCCACTGAAATACCATGGTGATTAATGACATGACCCAGAAAAGCAACTTGCGGCAACCAAAACTCGCATTTGCTTAGCTTGGCGAATAACCGTTGATCTCGTAAAGTGGCCAATACTAATCGCAGATGCTGTTCATGTTCCTCAGCACTGCGGGAGTAGATAAGAACATCATCAATAAACACCACCACAAATTTATCCAAATAGTCCTTGAACACTCTGTTCATCAGATCCATGAAAGCTGATGGTGCATTGGTCAATCCAAACGACATCACAAGGAATTCAAAGTGGCCATGCCTTGATCGAAATGCAGTTCGCGGAATATCAGATTCCCGGACCTTGAGCTGATGATAGCCCGAGCGGAGATCAATCTTCGAAAATACAGAACTGCCACGCAGTTGATCAAATAAATCATCGATTCTTGGCAGTGGGTACTTGTTTTTAATAGTCACCTTGTTCAGTTCCCGGTAATCGATGCAAAGCCGCATTGACCCATCTTTCTTCTTTACAAATAACACCGGTGCACCCCAAGGTGATGAACTCGGCCGGATAAACCCTTTTGCCAATAAGTCATCCAGCTGTGTACGCAACTCTGCTAGCTCACGCGGGGCCATCCTGTATGGCGCTTTCGCGATCGGTCGCGTACCCGGCTCCAAATCAATAACAAACTCGACGTCACGATCAGGGGGTAGACCAGGAAGGTCAGTAGGAAAAACATCTGGGAAGTCACGCACAACAGGAATTTCCTCCAAACGCGGCAAAACAGCACTAGTCCCCACAGCGGAGACAAGACAAGCAAAACAGTCGGAAACAAACAACATCCGAACACATACCGCCGAAAGCCCTGGAGCATCCTGGCAAGAATCACCATACACACTTCCTGGTTGACCATCGTCCTTGACAAAATCCAAGCGCTTCCCTCTGCACTGGATGACGGCGTCATAGCGGGATAACCAGTCCATACCCAGAATGACGTCAAAATCTTCCAAATCGATTACCTTGCAATCAACCCTTGCTATAAAATCCCCCAACAAAATGGGACAATCAAGAAGACCCCAGTCAGCCACCACAGAAGCGCCGGAAGGAAATTTCACCAAAAACGCATTCCCCACTCGCTCTGGTGTCAAATGATATCGATCCAGAAAGGTTCGCGCTACAAATGAATGGGTCGCGCCAGAATCAAAGAGAACACGCGCCCAACGGTTCTTGACCTTAAAGTTTCCTATAAGGTATATATGCTACGCTAAGAACGACACCTACTAGGCAAGGCATACACAAAACGAGAACCAGAGGACTGAATCAAACCTGAGATAACCTGCGGTGATGTATGCGCTTCCTCTGCAGAGATCACATTCAACTTCCCTTTGCCTTTGTCCAAGCGCGGAGGCGGAGGCAAAGCCTGGAGTGGTGCGGGTTGCAACACAGCTTGCACCTGTGGGCACCTTGCGCGAAGATGTCCTGGTCTGCCACACTGGAAGCATACCTTGTCTTTGGCCCAGCAGCGGCTCACATCATGACCTCTTCGCCCACAAAAATTACACTCCAAGTCTCTGGTTTGCGCACCCATCATGGCGTGCACCTGCTCCTTCTTTTGCATCCCCAACCGCTTGAAACATGTCTCAAAGGGGTGACCAGCTCGGCCACAGAAGCTACATGTCTCCTTGTTTCTCTTCCTTACGTCTGCGTCTTGGGAGCTTTTCCCTCCCACCAGCTTCCTCTTATCCTTCCTCATCAGTTGTCCTCTTTGTTTTGCAGTTTCGATCGCTTCCACCTTCAACGCAGCCTCAACCACAGCAGTGTAACTCGTCGCTCCATAAGCACTTGCGAACTGCTGTACGTCGCTGCGGAGTCCGCCAAGAAATCTCTTTACTCGGTCAACTTCTGTCGTCACCAAGCTCGGGGCAAACCGGCTTAACTTGCTAAACTCGATTTCATACTCACTCACTGTGAGGTTCCTTTGCTTCAAATATAAGAAGTCATTCATCAGGCGGTCCCTTTCCACTGTCGGTAGAAACTTGCGCCGTACCATTTCTTTAAACACTTCCCACGAACAGCCCGCCCTGAGTCCTTCCTTTTCTCGTAACCACCATCCTTTCGCCAATCCTTTAAGTTGATAGGCAGCAAGCATCACCTTTTGGTCCTCAGTCACACCAGCATACACAAACATTTCTTCCAATGTAATCACCCAATCATCCAAGATAACGAAGTCTGCTTTTCCATCATACGTCGGTGGTCCAAGTCGTTGAAACTGCGAGATGAAAGTCATCGCAGGAGGAACTACAACTGGAGGTGTCACTGCCACTGAAGGAGTCGAACTAGTGGGGCCCCTAACCGTCTCTTGTCCTCTTGGTGCCAGCCCAGACATAGCGGATGACATAGCTTGAAGCTGGGACTGCACTTCCTGCACCTGCCTCGTCAAAGCCTCATTACTTTGGCGAAGACTATCTATCAGCGCATTATTCTGCGCGCCCGAAGATTCACCCTCGGATTGGGGAGTTTGCCTTGTCACTGGACGCTTCGACATCCTAGAAACACGTTCACTCTTGTCAACCTCAAACCCAACAAAACACACAACGGCTATGTACAGACCATACATATAAACATATGAACATCAACTGCTAACTTGCTTTGGGAGTTTGAGAATGATGGTATGCCTAACCTAAAGATGACTCACCGTCATCCCACTAACTTGTGCCTAAACCATGGATGCATGACTTGATTTGACCCAAAACCATGAGTGTACAGGTGTCATCATGTAAATCTTAGCTTGGCACGTTGTGCTCATGCAATGTTATGGTATGCGTGCTGTGCTATGCATTCTAGAAAAGGCCTTAATGCATGCCATGAGCGGTCGTACGCATCCCAATGCTATGCATCCCATACTACATAGCATTGCATGCAACAAAGAAAAGAAAACGTGCTAGTCGCATCCATGTGGTGAGGTTATGCATCCCATACTACATAACCCTCACATGTTGCCCCTATGGTGGATCCATATACAACCACATATTATGCATCCCATACTACATAATATGCCCCATATACTTATGGTCATGCCATGAGTGTAGTGTACGTGCTTCGGCCAAGACATACTGATGGCACCTCGGTGTGTGTATGAGATGATGCTGACAAACACAAAAGACAAGGAAAAGTTTGCCCGACCAAATGTCAAGCAAACCTCCCTCTGATACCAACTGTCACAACCCGCATTTCCTCAACGAGCATATCGTATCAGAGTAAGAGAAACTACGGGTTATGATGCCACGTCGTGCAGGGGATAACTGCACACGCTCAGGCAACTCTTGACGCTTACTTTATGAATTGAAATTCAACAGTTATATGTAAGAAAATTAGTTCATTTGCTGGCCGTATCCCTCGGCCTTAGGTATCAAAACACATTGTTACGCGGCGGAAATCCTTGGTTTATTTATAATGAACTCCTATATGCAGCCTAGAGTGATATTATTATAAGAAATCCTCTTTGTTTACGTTATTTGAAAATAAGTCTTAATTTATCAAGTCATGTATGCATGAGATACAATAATCGTTTTGGTTTAGCTTCAAAATACCTAATGCAACCTACCAGAAAACCATCCCAAAAGCAAGTATATTCCATCCAAAGGAGTTACAATAGCAGTCTAGTTCGTATTTACATAAAAGAAAATCCACCAAATGGGCGCCAACAAGCTGACACGAACCCATTGGGGCATAGATATGTCTGTACAACAAAAGAAGAACTACCTCGCTTTGAATGCTCGGTTAGCTCCCAAGAAACGCCTCCAACCAACCTAGCCGCTCAACCGGCTACAACCTGCACCTGAGGCATTCAAGAAAGAATATCTCAGCAATCAACCAAACTATACAAAAGAGAGTACAAATTTCATAATGGATCAAGAAGGGGCTTACCGACCCCATAGCAATGCTTAAGTCAAAAGAGTGCACAAAACAAGTGCGTACATGTAGAAAAACAATGTCATTCCAAAGGATCAACCGCACCAAGTGCGTACAGTTCTTCAAGTCCTGCTCAAACCGCAGGAACAAAAGGCAAAACACATGCCTATTCCATCATTCATAGAACAAGAATCTACTAGACAAGTGAAGCATAAGCAGCAGTTAAGTTCAATTTCACAAGGGTCTTATCGGTGGCGGCCCTAAAGTGGAACACACCAAACAAAACCAGCCCAAATCGGGGCCAAAGTGGTCTCTCTAACCACAAAAACAAAACCCGGTGGCCACAGGCTGAAACCACACCACCCCTTGCAAAATCCTCACACAAACGCTCCCGCCATGCTTCACGAATTCGCCTCGCAAAACACCCCATAACCCAAGGTAACACGTTTCCTTTCATCGTCCTCACACATGACTCCCAATTGCCAACGTAGAGTGTGAGAAATACATAAATCACATGCTTTGTATCAAAAGAGAACTACATGATAGGATTTGATTAACATGAGTACATAGAACCCATATTTAGAACACAATCGCCTCAAGATGGGTACATGAATAGAACAACTTAGCTACATGAATTAAGTTAGCATAGGCAAATTGATAAATATGGGAGAGCAAAGTCGTTTAGCATAGGGAATTTACCATAGGGAATTAGCTAATGTCATATGGAATTAACATAAGGAATTAGCTAATTTGACTTTAGCATAGGGAATTTAACATAGGAAATTAGCAAGGTCATCATTTGGATTGATTATAATTTGAAAAGTAGCAAGGTCATAAGAAATTAGCAAGGGCATAATGAACAAACAAGGGAACTTTAAGAACACAAGAACTAAAGCTAGAAAGGGGAAAGAGGAACACTAGCTATGTTGGCATAATTCATAGTAAGAATGAAGATTGGCAAGGGTGGAGGACACCGCTTGCCTGAACCGGGACGATGTCGCGACAGCTGCTTTTCTTTTCTTGCCTTGCTTGAGCCTTGCTCTCTTTGCTTTCTCTTTGAGGAGAAGGAAGAAGAAGATGAAGATGAAGAGGAAGAAGATGAAAATGAAAGGTTTCTGTTTCGGACTTATTTCCTCCAGAACCGAGCTGAACCGTTCGATGCAGGATCAAGGAAATGAACGGCACAAAAAAAACTGGAAAAAGTCGATTTTCGGGCCGGTCACGCCCTGTGTCACGCCCGTGACACAGGGCGTGTACCATAAGCGGCGCCGAAAGGCGGCAATTCTATGTTTATCCAGACGGTACACGGCCGGGGTACACGCCCGTGACGGGTCGGTCACGCCCGTGACCTAGGGCGTGTAACCCGTGTCTCGACACCTCGTCGACAGAAAGTGTCGACACTCGACCCAGCTTGACACGCCCTGTGACACGCCCGTGTCACAGGCCGTGTCCCCTCTCTCGACGACTCGACACTCGATACTCGACGCTCGATACTCGCCGATCGACACTCGACACTCGACGAAGCGGGACACGGCCCGTGACACGCCCGTGTCAGGGGGCGTGTACCCCATTCGTCGAGCTCAACTCGACGCAAGAAAAATCGTCGAGTCAAGGAGGTCAAGCCCAGGTCACGGCCTGGGTCACGCCCGTGACATGGGGCGTGTCTAGCAAAAACGACCATTTTCCCCTTTTGTGAAAAATGTTCCTGGGACGTCCTAGACCATTTTTGCCTTAAGCACTTTTTACCCTTTTTTGTTTCCTGAACCAGCAACTTATGTTGAGCAACATTCCCCGGGCGCGAAAACGTGCAACCATTCCCTAAGAGGCCTCACCGAGTCCCTCATTTGGACTACGGTTTGCTGGGGAATCGTGCAACTCGGCAACCAAAACAGCCACTCGCAAGCTCGCGGGAAAACCATGCTCGAACAACAGTCAACGCCACGTAACGCTCATCATGCGTACGTAATAAAAATCCGGGGCGTTACACACTTCCAGCACAAGCAGCAGCTTATTGAAGATCAGTTATCTTATTGCTGAGAAGAAGATATGGCTGAGTTTGTCTCAGCTCAGGAAGCAGAGACAGAAATTTAACTAGTGTCAAATCAACACCAACATAACCCATTCCTTTTCTGTAGGATCCTTTTGTATCTGAGTTATAAACCTGATTTATAAAGACCGAGTGTAGGGCTTTTGTGCAGGTAGGATCCAGTTGTGGATCTGAGTGTATGACATGTGTGCCTGAGGTAGGGCTGATTGTCTGAGGTAGGAGAGTTTTACTCTCTGAGTTGTAAGGCTAACCTCCATAGCCTGAGCTGTAGGACTTGTGTTCAAGTCTGAGGTAGGTGATTTTTTGATCACTGAGTTGTAGGAGCAAGCTTGCTCTGAGGTAGGGTTTTGTGCCTGAGTTGTAGGTCTTGGAGGAGACTAAGAGATCCCCCAGGATCTGTGTTGTAATCTCTTAGGAGTCGAGTTTTGGAGAAGTGTCTTGTCTAATAAATTGTTAGAAAGGTGAAAGGGACAGTGGACGTACCCATAATTTGTGAAACAACTATAAATATTATGTGTGCTTTTGTGAACTGTCTTGAATGCAAGCTAACCTAGCTAACTCAGAACACACTAAGTTCAAGAAAGTCTAAAAGACTAGAAAACCTATTCACATGAAATTAAAGACTTTCAACTAAGACGGAATTGGATAGGTCTCAGTCCGGGAAACTATTGTCATCAGTGACAACAGGTACCGTCGGCAAAGTCCCGTCACCAAGCACTGGAATGCCAGAGACCGGGTCAACAAGCTTAAAGAAGCTCCCTGGAGTGGTCGTCAACAAGGACCTGGTCGACAATAGGCGCCGACGAGCTAAAGCATGCGCATTGGAGGTGGAATTGGGAGTGAATTGGAAATGTTGAGGGGCTAGGGCAGAGCGTGTGCAAGGTTTAGAAAAGAAGTGAGTATTTTTATCTATTTTTTGTTATATATCTAGCTAGTATATAGTTGTAATGTCCTGGACAACTCAAAAATAGATTTGTATATAATTAGGCACGGTCTTCCAATAAAAATGCCCAAATATATTGTGCTTATTTTAAAATTCTAGGAGCGATCTGCTTCTATTTCGTAATATCAAATTATACAAATATTTTAAGGTCTATATCACACTCCACGTGATTCAACCACCATCATTAGTAATAGCAACATGTAACCGCTGTCCGCCGATGTCCATTTTACTCGACCATCTTTATAACTACTCTACTCAAGCTATTATAGGCCTCTTCCTTTCTTTTCTTATCATAGCCCAAGCGACTCACACAAAAAGCATGGACATAAATATCAATATATAATTATAAGAAGAGAGACTATAAGGTACGATAGTGTTATCATAGCTGATAGGGTTCTTCTTAAAGATTTCCAAGTCAAATTGAAAGGCTCCAAACCAAAGCATTTAAGCAAGCCGTCCCGAGGTAAACCGAACTTGCTTGAAGGGTCTGGACTTACTCCAAAGGGGGAAACGAAAACATGAGCGCAAAGTCCCTGCGCAAGACCCGCACGAACGAACAAGCACAACACACGCGCAACGCACGCATGCGCGGAACGCGCAGGCGCGCTCCCTGCACGCTCCCAATGCGCCAGTGCAGCACGTACACATGTGCCCTCCACGCGCGCGCGTTCCCTAAGCGTACGTTCCGCGAGCCTGAACAAAACGCGGGCAGGAGAATGCGCTCCCCGTGCGTGCGTGGGCCGGCGGTCGCTGGCGTCGGTCGCCGTTGGCCGCCTCTGCCGTATCAAGCCACCTCCGACCCCACCGTTGCCGGACAACTTGCCCATGCCACCCAGACCACTCACGGGACACGTTCGTTATTTCATGAAAATTCGTAATACATGTGACTGGAACAGTGCGATGACATTAGTCAACCAAAAATTCAGCCCGACGTAATTATCAGCACATCCCTCCAGAAAACTATAAAAATGCATCATGCCTTTATTCGAAGAGGAACATTTTTTTAGATTAGAAAGAGCTCTGAAGTTTTCCGGCGATAACGTGAGACGTAGATTGTTTCTCCGCTTGGAATTCGCTCGGTTCCCTCTCTAGCTTGCACAATTACTGACGCTCACTTGTACTAGCTTGGGAAAAGGCAGTAGAAAATGCTCCCATAGAGGGACGTTCACATTCAAGCTTCGAGAATGCTGTCATTCAATCTTCGTGCACGCTCTCATCAAAGATTCGAAGATTGAGAAATTTTTTTTTTTGTACTCAGCTTATAACGGAGTAGTGACCTAATAATTCGAAGGTGCTATACGACGCATATCCTGTTGGCTCTCACAAATACCATTCATGCCAACCCCCCCCCCCCCGGTCGGGCCTCACTTCAGTCCGACTGAATCGGACTGAAGTTGGGCCCTTCCGAAAGTACCCCCGCAGCGAGTTATTTCCAATCACATCGCTTAACCTCTCATGCACGTCTTCCCTTCCAATATCCAGTGTCGCCCTAGCACCCGAACCTCGCGCATTTTCTCTCCCTCTCCCTGCTCGACGGAAGCCGTCGACCCCCCCCCCCCCCCCCCCCCCGCAATAGCCCGTCGTGCGCATCCGGAAGCCACCGCCGCTGCCTCCGGCTTCTCCCCTGCTCGGCGGCTGTGTTTACGTCCAGATCTGCGCCCGTACGGCGCAGTGTTCTTGTTTCCATCCATATCTGCGATTGTCTTCCACGGCGACTCCGGCCTCCGGCGAACTCTCCACTCGCTCGCTCCCTGCCTATAGATTTCTCGTTCCCGACTCCCTCCGGACGCAGCGCTCCAGAAACCCTTTCCCCTCTTTGACATTCCATCTTCTTCCTCGGCGTCAACAAGCCTTTGGCCAGCGAGCGTCGTCGGGCTCTGTACTTCTTGTCGTCGATCGTTGTTCCATTGGAAACGCTCGGGCACGCTCGCCTCCACACGACAATCAACAGAGCAAGCGTCCCCTTCCTCGGTAAGCAAGATGATTTTCATCATCCTCTGTACTTGTAGGATGCTTTCCTCCTATGATAGGTGTGCTATTTCATCCTTTTAAAGCAGTTGTTTCTCATTCTACTCATAACCTGTAATATTCAGTTTGAAGTATTAGATTTATGATTGGGGTACCCTTTTTTTTTCTTATTGCAACCAAGCTATTGTTTTCCTGAGTGTTGATCACCATAATCTTGTTATTTTTGTTGTTGATGTGGATAGACAACCTTTGCCAAGCATAAATCTATTGCTGTTGATCACCATCCCCAAGGAACTGAAGATCTGGTGGTACCTTCACTCTCGCATAGTACTCCCTCTGATATACAAGGCAACTGTCATAGTTCCTAATTGAGGGAGGCTCGCCTTTTGGCTCAAAGGGATGAGGCGTTTGAAAACACGTGTAATTGACATGGAGTATTGAGCGACGCCGTGAATTAGTGGAATTAACCCAACATCAACTATGAACACAAATGTAATTTACATGTGAGATAGAAAATAGATGGGTTGTAAAGGGACACACAAGCTTGACACTACTACAATGTAATAATAATGGATAATGAACAAGCAAATATTGAAGCTATTGATTTTGATTTTCAAACCGGAGATTCCATCTTAAAGTAACCTGAGAATAAATAATAAAAAGGATGATCTAAACAAACAAAAAACATACTCAAATACAACAAAAGATTGGCAAAACATCACAGCAATGGTTTGTTCGATTTCAGGAATTCCCACCTCTCAAATGACCAAAGTACACTTGAGATTAAATGATTCTTACCTAAAGCTGAAAAGACAACTGCTGGGATAACTTGCTTTTCATTTTTTTAGATTTACTGCATTAACTCCAAATTCTAAGATTTTTCCAAGAATTTGGATTGAATTACTAGTAAAATTTTGAACTTTGGACCATGTGTAAATAAGGGCTTTCTAGTGGGCAAAATGGTGAGGGTCTTGGCCAAATATGACAATACTTCATTTGTAAGAGTGGTGGACACTTTGTTTAAAAAGTTGATGTTAGTAAAATGTTTCCAGCCATACTATCTAGTTCAAAACCATGGATGGAAAAGCACTAGTTCAGCTAAGAGTTGAAGGAGAAACTATCTAGATACATTTCCCCTGCAGTACCATGCCTTCAAGTTATTTTGATGGACTTAGAAATGGTATGATTAGTTTTAGACATGGAATGACTATTGTATGATTGTGATTTATTCGCTTAGTCTTATTTCATCTTAAGAAGAATATTTAGCTAAGATAATTCGTTTACTCAATTTGATTGCTAGTTTTTCCCGCTCTCGAATGAGTTTGCCAACAAAGCAGAGTTAATGTGATATTTATACAAGAAGGATAGGATGTTGTCTTTTCAAAATTCAGTGGAGTGCACCACATTTTGTTCTCTACATTTGAATGATGGGTTGGAGGAATGAATTAATACACTAATTTTGTGTATAACTTCATGCATAGGGTTTTTGATGGCTGCAACTGTTCTACATGGGGAATCTAGCTTTTGCTTCTTTTTTATATTAGACTCTCTCATGTTGGTCATCACTGTAGAGCTAGTGTTTTTTGTATGTATTAAATGCAAAAAAATGATGAAATTTGAAATTAGTTAAATTGAACATTTGATTACTTGATATAGGCTTTTTTGGGGGGATGAAGAATTGGTTTTCTTATATTTAGAATAGTAATGTTATAGGTAGTTATAATGTGGTTATTTGTAGTTTATTGATGTCCAAAGTCCCGGATTTCATTCGAAGTTCATTCACGATTTCGTTTTACAATCCTATTTCTCTTTGTGTGATTATGGCTTTGTTTGACAGGGCTTATTTGCTCCAGATAGTCTTCGTTCTTCTTCCTCTCGCCGCTGAATTTACCTGATTCATCCCAGATTGTCTGTCTATTAGTCATCATCGACAATGAACGGTATCGACCTTGTGCTGCGGGACATTGTGAAAACACAATGATCGGATGAGAACCTCGTCCGTCGCTGCCCTGAAATTCCACCAGAATCTATTCCGACCCAAACGCCGCCATTCTATTCGTCAGCATTCGACCGCCCAACCAGTGAGCCGTGCGTTTGTGGCAAGCAATCCGGCACGTTGAACAAGATTCAGGAGGATTGGATCAAGACCCAGCTGAAACTGATCGAGGATGGCATGCGCCCTCCTATCCGAATCGATCCGCCCGTGCCACTATGGAGCAAACGTCCCGACCTGAACGCGTATCTACTGAAACCGATGTTCGTGATCGATCCAGAACGGCAGTACGACGTCAACGTGACAGCGGGTGCATGCCCGTCTTGCAACAAAGTCGGCTTTCTTTTCCGCAAGCAATTCAGTGCCCCGCGAATCATCGATTGCATCGACACCACTGCATTTGCTCTCTGTGCTCGATATGTGTGCAGGAAGTCGCAGAGCTCAGGCGGCTGTGGTGCCACGTTCCATGTCATGGACGAGGCCAAAACCGACAAGTTGATCCCGACGCCCATCGTCCTTAACTATCCCGTACAGCTGTTCGAACAGAGCGCGCACGACGCCAGTCTTGTTCAAATGACATACGACTTGTACACGTCCCGTTCCGGCAGTGCTGATGTCGCTAAGGTGATTCGTTGTGCCCGAACGACTCGATACATGCGTCAAGCCACTCTATATCGTGGTCACGTGTCGTGGTATTTGAAAATGCACGCTAGGGATGCCGCACTCTGGCAATCGTCGACGTCTCTGGATCTGACAGTGTTTCCCGATTTTCCGTCATTCTTTCAGCATTGCAATGGGTACAATGGTACTCTCGGTCCTGTGGAATCGACGCTGACAGGCCTGGTCAACGACTGCATTTCTCGCCAACTCCCGTTCTTCAACCGAATGGAAGGCGCCATCACCGGGACTCATCTCTCGGCCGACCATCATCACAATGTGCCGGACGCATGAAATTAACGGATGAGTTCAACGGCAGGAAATTCGCCCCGGTTGCTGGATTGCACTCTGTCATGAACGAGCTCCAACAAATCCTCTCCCATCAATTCACAAGCACGACGGGCAATGCCGAACGTCGATCTGTTAGCCGAGGTTTGCTGAGACGGTACAACGCTTATAGTATTGATACTTCGATGCTCATCATGTACCTGGACAAGTGTTGCGATGATCGGGAATGGCTGGAGGAGTTCGAGAACATCATTGTTCTTCTCGACAATCACCACCTGATCACAAGGTACCGGGACAATTCGAATAGCACGGATCGTGCTCGGCATGAACAATTCATGTCTGTCGTGGCCGAAATCATTGTGGGCACTGGACAAGCTCCGATGCGGGAATGCTCCATCATTGAGGCTGAATTGGATGCATTATTGGATCGCATTAAAAAGTGGGAAATCGAGAATGATGTGCCCCCGTCCAAGCGCATCGTGACGAGCAAACTTCTCGCTTGCCACGAGACACAGAAAAAACACATCAGAAAATGCCTAACGCCGCCCGCATCCGCGTTGACTACCGTCGTGGATCGCTTCTTTTTCGTTCGAGTCTGCGTCGTGGATCAGGGAAGAATGAAAACTTGTGGCGTCATGGACGAGCTATTTGCCCGGAGACCATATCCCTGGAAGGAGGGAACTTGCTGCTCCATGCCGTTGTCGCTCAAATCAACTTTCGAGGGGAACTCCAATTTGATCCACGCTGGGCGTATTTGCCAATCTCTGGAATGCATATCATTCTCACTCAATATCTCGCACTGTTTTCGACTGATGGCATCACTCCCTCGCATACGTCTCTGTCGACGATGTTTCACTTATTGCCTCTCTCGATTGATGATTGTGACGACGAATTCGGATTGACGACAGCGTTTGGACAATCCCTACCTCAACTGCCCGAAATTCCTGCAGCGCAATTGGAATCTCTTGGAGTGGTCGCGGAATCAATCGCCGATAATGCAATTTGGTCGAGCCACACGTTCGATGCGATTGTGCACGATGCCTTTGATGTTGCCGCTGCTGTTGTCGAGAGGGCTCACGATGATCATCGCATCGTTGAAGATGATGATGCTGCACTGCGGGACGATGGTGATCCGAACCATGTCGACGACGCTGATCCTTTTATTGGCTCCGAATCTGGCGTCAAATTCAGCAACGCGCCCCATTCTATTAAGTCCAATCGCAAGCGCCGCAAGCCAGGACCAACATCACATGAGTGCAGCTCTTCATCGAGTCACCATAAAAAACCTCGCAGCCTCAACGCATCGGGAAATGAACGTCAGTCGGCATTACAAGGGCTTAATCTATGGGAAGCTGTCATGAGCACTTCACCAATGATCAACCCCTTGGAGCGTCGCTTGCTCCGAACGATTGCTATCAAATTTCTTCTGCCCGATGAAGTTCAGGATCTGAAGGATTTCCCTATTGAATCTCTGCATCTTCCGCAATTGCACCGAATCTGGTCTGTTCTAGTCTCGGCTCTGCGTACCACCAATTTCTCTTTCAAACGGTTCATTCGGCCGAAATCAGAACAGGTCCTAAAGCAGCACTTGGAGGATATGGTTGCCCAGGCCCGATTCAGATTGCCCATTCAACGAGCAGCGCCCAAACGCAGCATCATTACTGCCCTAAGTCAAGCCGCATCAGTGATTGCTCCATTGCGATCATCCCCTGTTGCCAGTTTAAACATTGTGCAGTTGGAAGAGACTGTGACAACAACTACAACTCGAATCGTCACATTGGCAACCAGCGCCAATCAAAGTTCAAGTCAACCTCATGCATCCGATCTGCAATCTACGCCCGAACAACTCATTGAAGGGTCATCAGACAATATCATTGATCGACTGGTTCAACAAGAGATTGATGCCGGGCATGCCGCAACATTCATTGGACCAAAGTGGTCGCCCCCCGCGTACGCCCGCATTGCTTCCCGTCGTGATGATCTGCTCGAGATGACGCACAAGGAGATCCAGAATCGTTGGGAGTATCTTGCACGCCTCAAGAAGCGTGTGCCATCAGCCACATCAGCACAACCAAGTTGTCATTCTCGTTTGCAATTGCATTCCGAGGCTGCCCAGCAGCACGACGATCCAGGCTCCCTAAATATTCCGCCGTCGCCGCCGGCCGAACCATCAGTTCCAGCCGCATCTCCAACCACCCGGAATTCAAATCAACCGACCTCTTCTACAGTCATTACGACGACAGTGGAACCTGTTGTGGCCAACACGTCTGTTGTCAGCGAGATTGGTTTGCGTCCGCCATTCATGATCGATCATCAGTTGCCTGCTTTGGATCAGATATTGGCGGCCATCGTTCCTTCCCCATCTGCAGGGGAGCCGTTTTCCCAAGCGGAGAAGGAGCTGCTCAATTACTTGCTGACCAGCCCAGTAGAGCGCTCCCATGTGAAATCGACGACTGGTGATCAAACGTCTTGGAAGAGTCTGGCCAGGCGTTTCTTGTACTGGGCGCGAGTCGCGCGGGTATTGGGGATGAACCAGTTTCGAGCCCGATCTGATGGGCAGCTCAAGCAAAAGGTCAAGGATGGTAATAAGAAAAAGAGCTGATAGCAGGTAGAAAATACTTGGCTTTTGGTTTCATTTCCATCTTAAGAATTTTCCTTCTCATTTATTTGAATTTTCCTTCTTTTAATCTCACTAGGCAACAACTCGATTCACCATTACGAGCCCTTTCTCTGAATCTATGGGCCTCTCGACGGTCGAGTGTTGCAGAACCTCCAAGCAGATATTCGGCTATTCCTCTGAAGTCTGGGACTTCAAATTTTAGTTTCACCTCTCTCTGATATTCCAATTTCAGCCAGGTATCCTTCAACGTTTAAAACGTGCACATCGTAATTTTGCTTTGATCGATTTTTTTATTATTTTCTTCATCTCCTGTGCATATTTGGTTCGAGTTCATGCTCACAACAGTGTCTGTAACCAGAATGTAAAAATGAGTTGGTGCTTCATCTTGTAAGATCACATCCTCCCTTGGGGGGAAATATTCAGCTTTCATCTCTGAAACCTTTAAAAAATCAGAATACATAACATAATGCTTCAGGAATTGACAAATTTACCAACTGGAAAAGTAAATCATTAGAAAACCCCTGAAAAAATAGACCCTTTTGATAAGAGTGATACTGGACCTAATGGCTTTCGGGAGTGCATGGATAGTCTCTTCTTGTTGTTGAAGCCCATCCGAGTCTATCCTAAATTTCAGACAGACTGTGGTTTAGGCTTCATTTGGGGGGACTTATTTTCACCGGTCAAGAGGTTACGACCGCATGAACCGGACCTTTCCGCATGAACCGGGCGTAACCGCTTGAACGGTGAAAATAAGTCCCCCCAAACGGAGCCTTAGTTTGGGGATTGATTAGCTCCTGCATTTGCTCTTGAACACGCGACCAGTGAGCTTTCATCATTTTTCACACAATTGCAGTTTAGTTTGGTGATTGATTTTTATCCATTAGATTATAATGCAGACTATGCAGTTCGATTTTCTGTTGTCCTAATCAGTCTGTCGATATATAAATACATATTGGTGGGCTTGGGGTGCGGAAGAGTGTTTATGTACTGTGTGGGGGAGGAAGCCGTGGTTGTTCGTGGGAGAACCGGAGCTGGTAAAACGGGTGCTGTCGAATAAGTTTGGGTTCTACAGGTACTGTAGCCTTTTATGTAGCCGGATAAGTGGCCTTTTATATGTAGCCATCATCTGATCTGAGTGGGTTACAGCTGGTTTCAAGTAGCATGCAGGGAATTTAAAAGTAATAATGTAAAAGCTTATAGGTATAGTAGCTTCTGAATTAGGTCTCACCTATGATTTCAAATTCATAGAGCTAGCGGCACCAAAAATAGAAAACAAAAAAACAATTTAAACCCCCCGGGCCGGCCCGGCCCGGCCCTAGATTACCACGTACATTACCGTACTCCACAAATTATTATTTGCCAAATTATTTAATTGAAGATTCCATTATAATGTTGCAGGTGGCCCTCGATCTTCCGTTTGTAAAGCCGGGCGTAGTTGTCATCATCTTGATTGCAGTAATCCTGGCATTCAAACGAGAAGTTGGTTTGAAGATGATCTACTGGCTATGTATGTTGTTTCCATGTGCTACTGGAGACCAGATTGTTAATATACTTGTAAGTCTAATTTACAATAGTGTAAATCATATGTACCTAAAAGTACTTCAATTTTAGACACTCATTGTTTCTTTTTTATTGCAATATATTAAGGATGAGGAGGCTGCTCAGCAAAAACAATCACAAGCAACCACCATCAACAACCCAACTGTGCAGCTGCTGAATCTTAAGGTTATTTCCACCCAGCCTGCAGCGGGAGAAGCAATCAGCATCACCACCGACGGGAAGGACCACCAAGCACTGCAGGTTTCATGAGGGTGCTGCATGAAGATATATAGAAGATAAAATACAGAAATTAATGTAGAAGCTAATTATATATATATAAATATATATATATATTATATATAGTTGGATGTATTATTAAAAGATATACAGATAAAAAGATACAAACTTTGTTGTCCTGATGTAATTAAAACATATATAGTTAATTATATGCTGCATGTATTGAGTACATATATGGTCGAATTTTATATATCTCTAAGAATTTTTTTATCTTAGCTAGAAATTAATGAATGCTGTGGCTTTAAAATTGACGCTCATAAAACAAACCTTTTATTAAGACAGTTTTCAAAAGTAACAGAGGTGTAATGTCCACCAATTTGCCCGGTACGAGTACTAGAATACGATACATATCCGATAAGATGGTACGTGCAGATAAAAAAACAGGTTACAGTTACTTTCACAATAGCTCGGGAGAAATCACAACGGTAATGAGATCGCAAAGGAGAATACACCAAGAATGATCTTCCTCCCCTCCACACTGAGATCCAGCGACGGGGAGTTGCGATAAATAATGATGCAGATCTCCTCTAGCAGATCCACGGGCAGGAGAAAATTGCAAGGAAATTAGAAGAGCGACGAAAACCGCGACAGAGATCTACAATCTTGGCGGCAAAAAATTGGAAGAGCAGCGCTCGGGAGAAATCGCGATCGGAAGAGATGGAGCGGAAATCCTAATTCCTTATTTTGAGAATTAATTTTGAGGCTCCGTTCAAGATAGTTCACAATAGCTCATCAAATGTGAATTGTCTGCTTATAGTATCTCCAACGTAGATTCATGCCCTATAGTGACACGAAGCTCAATGGATCATTCTGAGTCGGTCTCGACACGCGCTGTCATATAATTAATTCTCTAACATTCGACAATCGTGACAACTTCATCACATGATATTAGATCGTACGTCTGTATTTAATCCTACAGCCAGAGGTAGATCTAAGAGGGCCCCCCTCCCAAGGATTTTGGCAAAATAGATGCTGAATTTGAGTTTCTCTCGTCGAACCAATGAATTTTGACTACTTATACGTCAAAATGGTGTCCAAATAAGGGAGAAAAATGCCCAGAAAGATAGAGATTCAATTTTTTTATTGAAAGAGCTGAAAGATGACTTGAGAGCTAACTGGTTTAATTAATTTTTCTGAAAATCACGTATACACATTCTAATATGATACCAAAATGGGATAAGCTAAACAGCACACTTAGACGTCACCAAAATTATTTTAAAAAATCACGTTTTAGAGACCAAATACCCTTCACATAAGGGGTATAAAATTGTCAATATGGGCGTTGAAAGTGGGCCCACCGACCATAGAAAGGTCAAGGCCGATCATATAAAGGTCGACTTGTGCCAACACAACCCGACTGCAGTCCAAATCCGCTTCGCCCCCCCCCCCCCCCCCCCCCCCCCCCCCTTTTTTTTTTTTTTGCTTTTTTTTTTTGTTTTCCCCCTTTCCACCCCCCCTTTTTTTTGTTTACTTTTCTTATCTCAAACAATCTCAAACCCTTTTCCTTTTCATTATTTTTCTATTTTTTCTTTTTTTTAAAAATTTTTGTTTATTTTTTC